>LNAR01000566.1:0-24317 GCA_001630585.1 Pseudogymnoascus sp. BL549
CTTTCCCCCCAGCCAAGCCCAGCCCCAGCCCGGCCCCAGGGCGCACCACGCACCACTCACCCACCACTCGCCCCCCATCCCCACTCGATCGCCGCCCGGGAAGCCGCAGCCACCAGCGGTCCGCATCCAGGGCGCGCGAGCGACGATCAAATGGGGGACTGATTGTCTCGTGATCGTCGGTTCGCTCGAGGCAGGCAGGCACGCACGCACGCACGCTGGTTGATTAGGGTAATTGTGACGGGGTGTGATGCCGGCGCGGGGAAGGAGGGGGGTACTGTAAATTGATTAAACTCGGTCGACTTTCTCATAAAAATCTTAATTAAGGGACACCACCCCATCATCATCGCTGTCCGTCGTTGCCGTGCAGGTTTTCAAGGCAAACTCACAACTGCCGGAGTCCCACTGCAATGCTGACTGATGTACGCATCTGGCAACGGCGTCCGTCATAGGTACCACCGCATCGTACCGGTTTGCTGACGGCAGGAGGGCGGGCAGAGTAAGTAGGTAGATGGCGGGCGTACCGACACCGTGACGTGATGTGTGGATGGCTACGGGGGTGTCAGATCGGATCGCGCCCCCGGCAGCGCGACGGAGCGGGCTGTGGCTTTGGATGGCTGTGATTCGAATATCTATGCCATTGTGCTTGCTGGTCGTTGCTAGTCGTTGGTTGGTGGGGGGGCCGTAAGCTGTGGCTGTGCGTTGCGGTCAGTCAGTGGCCCTTGGGGTTTTCAGCTCCGGCGTCAGGGGTTAAGGATGGAGGTAGTTCGTTCGTATTGCTTAGGGGGCGGGGGTGATGCTTGTTGGAGGGGAGTGGTAAGGCGGATGTTGGTTCGATTTGGTGGTATTTATCGTGCTGATTGATGATGATAATGAGTCTGTGGGAGCAAGCATCGGGATGGCTTATAGGGCTTCATTCAGGGGGCGCTTACCCAGGTGCTCGGGTTTTCTGATGCTGCTGGGGATGGATTGCCTGAGGCAGGGTGAGGGATAGGATGGCATCTGGGATAGGGGTAGGAGTCTGGTGTCGAGCATCGTGGTATCAATATTGAATTGTTGTATGTCTGGGTCTCTACTGTCACTTTCTTGTTCTGCCTTCTCTCCCCAACGTCGTTTACTCTTTGTTACACCGCGCTTGTCTTTATCGATTTGCAGTTGTCTTTCTGTTCACTCGAGTTGTCATTGTTCACCTCACATTTCTTTACTCTTTCAACGTCTCTTGTCTCACTTACATTTTGTTCTTATCATCTCTAGTTTCATCATCTTTCTACTCTCTCGTCAACTCTGGTTTCACTTGTCTCTTTTTAGTCTTCAGCCTATATATATTTTCACTCTGTTCTACCTCACCTCTCTCGTCTATCATTTCATCATGTCTCAGGGGGGCTTTGTTTCCTATATGCAGAAGCCTCGAGCTCCGTCGATATCGGTGCCTACAGTTAGCAATGATACTTGTGCGGCTCAAAAGTCTTCACGGGGCCATGGCGAATTGTCCTATCAAAGCTCTGGGTTCTCAGTATAACTGTATAATTCCTACCAATTTGCTCACCGCAACGCACAAACGCTATGACTCTTGGGCATCACAAATTCCAAGACACCGTGGATCATGGCTTTCCTTCTCTTCGAAGACTGTTCTATGATGGGTAACAGTAGGTCTATTTATCACCATCAGCTTCTCTATTTGGAAAGAGAATGTTGAGAACCTGTTCATGTGCTGGCTATAAAAGCCAGCACCACTCTCTCCTGTCATAGTTTTTGAAGCATCAACTCCATCGTTCGCGTTCTCCTCCTGCACCTCATCCTCACTGCTCTAGTTGCGGTTCAGATATCCTCGATTCCTCAAACCTCTCTTCCTGCGCTGGCCGCATTTCAGAGGGATCCAATTTTCCACTGCCTCATTTCATTCTTGTGCTGGTCACACTTCGGCAGTTCCAAATATTCACTGTCTCCTCTCCTACTTGCGCTGGCCGCATTTTGGGGTTAATGCGGAGATTTCCAATCCAGCAGCATGTCTTCTCATATACTGCACGATGGCAAGCCACTTTTCTCTCATGGCTATATTCGCCCGTTCGACACGACTTTCCATGGGAAGCCATTATATATTCATACTCCTACGCGAGGATTATATTCCTACAAACCTGTGCAGGTTTCGACTTCTCTAATAAGATATACAGAAGAACTACGCAACCCCTGCCCAAGATTAAAACGGACACAGAGGCAGTTTCTACTGCAGACACGAGGACTAAAGCAATGGAAAGCCCTACAGTCAGGAGAGCACAAGCGTCTGCCTATGGCAGAACTTCTGGACCACTATTCCCAGTGCCTTGACGACCTTTTCTTTGGGGGTCTACTGAGAGGGTTCTACAAAGTCAGTTATGTAGACGCTGCAGTCATGCCAACTGCTCTGGGACTATGCAGTATGGACGGGTCATTTTCGCACGGGTTTGAAATTGACATAAAGATTTCGAACAGACGGCAAAACTCATACTTTTGGAAACTGGACGAACCATCACGACTGAGAGATCTCATCAGCACGCTAGCCCACGAAATGGCCCATGGGGTATTTCGCCTCTACTGCTGTCGTACATGTTCCTCATGTGTCACCAGGTTCTATAACGAGATCGGGCCAACAGGACACAGTTTGACTTGGCAAAGGTTAGCAATATCGATTGAGAGCGTCCTCAACGAATGCCCCGATTTCAATGGCGCTGTTGCGGCTTTACCCTTCAACCTGTATAGATCACGCTCATTTTTCATCGAATTCTGTGGTGGTGAGAATTATGAGTCTAATAAGAACCTCCGGAATGCTCTAACGAAACGCCAACTGCGAGGGTTGAACTGACACCAACGACGAATAACTACATAGAAGAAATTATTCAGGTCCGAGATAGGGCACGCCGTAACGACCGGCGTAGAAGTCGAGCGGCGTTTTTAAGGGAACGGGAACGAAAAAAAGCGGTGTCGGGGGGACGAGTCTCCAAATCGAAATGGCCCAGTTCACGCCATTGATTGGGGATGCGCGGGAAGGAGGGCAGCTTATGGCCCGACGAGGCATAGCCATCTATAAACCATCTATAGACCATATATTCATAATGTTTAGACATAATACAACACTCATTTGGACACTTTTTGTTGAGGGAACCTTGCCTGTGCTGTATTACTGATGGTTAAATGGAAAGGGGTTATGACATCCTGACACTCTGCAGACAGTGATAGAAGGGGCCAGTCACCAGCAAGCACCTCTACATAACATATAATTTCATTCATAACAAAGGCCACTAGCAAACATGATCCAGAGTCATCCATCAATCTGACGCACGGCATAGCACGAGAAAACTCCCATTGAGGTATACTGCTCATATTACACGACAAGCAAAGAGAAGCAAGTCCGCCCCTACCGGGCCTACATTAGCCACACTAGACCACAAATCCCCCGACCGCAAACAAGTAGCCGATGCCGTGCTACACACCCCCATGAAACTCCCGCGCAGCACGAAGCCCATACAGTTTCTGGCCCAACAGGGCACCAGTATCAAAGAGACATTCCCATGCGCCATCGCTTTGCCAAACTCCCTCGTAAATCATCAAATAAAAGCACAAGTCCCCTTCCCTCTACATTCCCACCACCACCCCCTTTGGGTATCCTTCCCCTGATTTTGTTGCAGACGAGTATAAAAAACGAAAAAGAAACAGGCTATGAAAATGAGACGATCAGAGGCGCTTGCCAGGTACAAAAATGAAAAGCACGCAGAGTGCGACGTCGATTAGGAGGGTGACGCCCAGGACCATGATAGATCGCTTGTTGATGAGTTTGCGGATGAACGGCTCCCGGATCTTGGAGTAGCTCATCCATGCGTACTCGCTGAAGCCAGTGAGGCCCATGATCGGGTCCAGAGAGTACTGATGCGATGCGAGGGCGTACACACCGATAGTGAATGGGAGGATCAGCCAGCAGCGAGTGAGGCGCGACTTGTCGAGGAAGATGAGGATGAAGGCTGCCCAGAAGCCGCCGAAGAGGGCGAGGAGACCGATAATGAGGCGGGTCATGGTGGAGGTTGGGACGAGGTTTCCCAGGGCCTTCATGCGCAGGAAGCCGGGGAAGGCGTCGCGCTCCATGGCTTGGAAGACGTAGTCCTTGGCCTGGTCGAAGACTTCGGGGTCGTCGCGGCCGAGCTCCTCGATTGACATGGTGATGTCGTTTGTGATGCTGTGGGGAAGGATGATCTCGCGCTCGGCGCTGGGGAGGAGGTAGGTGTAGAGGATCTTCTCGGCCGATTGGCGAATGTCAGAGCGAGCGACTGCGTGTGTAGGGGAGTTGGAGTCGGAATTCGGGTCGTTGGGGCTGCTCATGAAGCTGGGACGGGGACGCTCGTTGGACGTCGTGTTGCGACCTGCACTGGCTGAGGCAGCTGAAGCCAAGCTACTCTTTGGGGAATGGCCATTGCGTCCCTGGGAGGCCTCCTCACGGAGAAATGCCGACATCTGGGCATCCTGATCCTTTTCCTTTTCGGTCGAGAAATATGAGGGTCCAGCCACGGGGTGATTCATGTCTCCAAGACCGTCCAGTATTGCCGAGGAGCGCTTTGAACCTCCCTTCTCAAGTTCCGGGGTTCCGACTAGGATCGAGCGACGTAACTTGCGGACATAGTGGCGGCAGAGCGACATATGCTGTGCTACATCGAGCCTGGAAATGGTCAGTGAAGTTCAAACAGGAACAACTCCGTGTTAATTAATAGAGCATACCAGAAATCCAGGTAGTCAACTGATCTTTGCTGATCCCGCATGTATATGTAGAAAGAAAACAGGTCTACGGGTGGTAGAGTCCTCCGGCTAAGAACCTCAAACAGAGTAGGAAGACGGTTCCGGTTCATGTCTGGCTCCGGCGAAGGGGTGGCATTGACGCCAATACCCCCTCCAGCCTGAACTGGACTCCCCAACCTATTGTTGCTCATGTTGTTGGTTTGTATATCGCTGAGGTCGACGTAGTGTTTGGTACCCTCGTGTGAGGTGTGTCGTATACGAGGGGTGCGTTGTCCGGGACGGTGCTACGAAAACGATCGCAAGGCGGAGATTGAACGTATAGAGTCGCAATACCGACTCAATAAATGAATGAGTGACAAAGCTGGATGATCTATTAGATCTATCACAGCATGTCGGGGTAATATGTCGTGAACTGTGCAGGAAGAAACGCAGAACAAGCGCGCGTTGCCAGGTCGTCACGGCCAATTTCATGAAACTTGCCTAAGGGGGCTGGATCGGGGACCTTAAATTGCGATCGCCTGAGGCAGCAAGACCCTGGCGAGACAAAGTCACGGAGCCGCACCCACAAAAATACACCACACCATAAAAATTCGCTAAAAGTCTTGGCACGCACATTCACAACTTTCCAAACTTTCAACCTCTTGTGCCCGTATCACGACTCCTCAATCGACAACTCGCGACCACCTTCAGTAAGACTTTCCGTCCCAGAGAATCGTGCGCACCAGGCGCATATTATTCTATCAATACTGATACTTTATAGCCATGTCGACGACCACCAAGAAGACGGGCAAGACCCAGCGCTCTGCCATCGCCGACGTTGTCGCGCGCGAGTACACCATCCACCTTCACAAGAGAGTATGTTCGATCTATAACACACCGATCTGATGGGAAGGGTGTTAGAATAGAGCAGAAATGCTAATTATTCTTTTCACAGCTCCATGGTGTCTCGTTCAAGAAGCGTGCACCAAAGGCCATCAAGGAGATCAAGGCTTTCGCGACCAAGTCCATGGTACGGCATTCCCACTCCACATACACATCGAATTGTTACTAACAAGTTCTACGCATACAGGGCACCACCGATGTCCGCCTTGACCCCCAATTAAACAAGAAGGTCTGGGAGGCCGGTATCAAGGGATGCCCATACAGACTCCGCGTCCGCATCTCGCGCAAGGTTCGTTTTTAACCCTCATCAATATAACCGCTCCGTCCTGACCTAGATTCCGCAGCGTAACGACGAGGAGGGAGCTACTGAACGCTTATACAGCTACGTCCAGGCCGTCAACGTCAAGAGCGCCAAGGGTCTCCAGACTGCTCTCGTTGAGGATGCTTAGATGTATGTTCGTGGGGGGGCGCGGGACCTGGAGTTAGCATTATGCTACGGCAGCAAATGACATGTGCTTCTTTTCCCTCGATTTTACGTTGCATTGTGATACTCGGTTGAAGAGCTATACCAGCTATTGTGTCTTCCGACACCAAGTCAAGTTGTGAGAAAAAAATATGTCGAATTTACCAAAGACGGCGGCCATGTATATTACATGCCCTGTGTACAACCTTTCACTACCTCCTACGGCATCGACGACGTCGTCCACATTCACAGCATTATTTACTCAGTATGCTCTCAATAAACCTAAAATATTTGGAAAATCATCGTTTCATTATCCATACCCCACCATCCGCATATGTATGCCCGAAGCCCAACCTAGTACTCCACCACCCTCCCTGCGTGTCCAAATGCGTCGCTATGAGAAGGGTATTATGGCCCAAGCGGTGGCCAATCAGTGATAATGCATCTAACTTCCACCAGCAAAGCCAATGCTGGTGCCCGGAGCGCAAAAATTATACAAGCCCCGTAATAAAAAGATATATCCTTCTACCCCTCATCTACTCGTCATCAATATCAACGTGGCGGGCAGTGACCTTCTTCTGAAATTCTGCCGGGTCTTTGTCCCAAAGCTCGGCAGCTTCACCGTTCAAGGGTGACGCACTACACAATATCAATATCTTATGATGGACAATCACGGTGGAAGACATACTTGTTCGGCTCCCCAAGCAAACTCTGGAGACTCAGAAGGACAGTCTGGATGTTGTAAGCCGCCGTCCACTTATCCTTGAGGATGTCGAGACAGATCCTGCCGGAGAAGTCGACGTTTGGGTGGTAGATGGGCGTCTTGAAGAGAACAGTGGGAGGGGCGTATGGGTAGTTGGATGGGAAGGCAAACGACAGCTTGAGGCTCAGGTTGGCGTATGGGGTGTCATCTGGGCCCTCGATGGTCGCGGTCCAGGAGAGCAGGTCTCCGTCAGCTGAAGGGAATGCCGAGATCCCTGGAGCGGAGGATGTCATGAGCTGCATAAGCTCTGTTTGAAGTCTAAACCTTGTTAGCGGCGCAATTCGGTCGTTGGAATGGAGCAAACAAACCTCTTAGTCGTGCTCACGGCATCTGGTCCACGCCTTGCCGCTCCCGGCTTTCCACTTGGCGCTGAGCCTGGTGCTGTATTTTGAGAATCCATCTCGAAATTCATGGTATAGGAAGCAATCAAGGAACGGAGCGTCGAAGCCTAAATGGCGGCGGAACAGTGAACAAAGAGCGTTGGTTATGAAATTAGAATTGCCAGAGAGACAGCCTCAAGTAACCAAAAGTGCAATTGATAAAAAGGAAAGGCGATTATGAAGAGCAAGAGTGAGTAATATATCGTTAGGATTCGTGCGTTTTAACGCTTCGCCCCCATATGTTTACAATGGAACCCGTTGCCCTCCAGCAACGGGGTCGGACCCGCGCTAGCATGGGATTTGACTGGACCTAATGCACGTAATAAGGCTGCATCACCTGCTTTCGCGAACCGTTTACGCGATCTTCGTCCCGCATGAAACGTGCACGCGACAATAACAAAGATTATTGGGCGTGAGGCGTTTTGGTAAGTTTAACAACCTGGTGTTGGATACAATATTTGGATACAATCTACGGATACTCCACACAGGCGCCATCAATATGGTAAGCTGCACACCGTATATATTTCTCTCGGGGGGACTGCTTGAGGATGTTCAAGGACAATGGCTGATAACAGTACTCCGTTCCAGTCCCAACTCGATCCACTGCCAGCAGATTTACCCTTTCGCATTGTATCAAAAACCATCGGACGAGGGGCATATGCTTCGTATGTTCTAAACAAATAAACCCTGTTTTGCAAGACATGTCTAACAAGAGGGGCAGGATAAAAAAGGCCATCCCACCAACAACCACAGCACCTGTGTTCGCCGTCAAGTTCATTCACAAGACCTACGCCGTCAAACATGGCCGGATATCAGCCAAGCAGATTGCGATGGAGGTGTCTCTTCACTCGCATGTCGGACAACACCCCAACATCATAGAGTGGTTTGCAACGGGCGAAGATTCGATATGGAGGTGGATTGCCATGGAGTATGCCTCTGGAGGCGACCTGTTCGACAAGATTGAGGCAGATGTTGGAGTCAGCGAAGACATTGCACACTTTTATTTCCTTCAGCTTATAAGCGGCATTGGATACATGCACTCAAAGGGTGTCAGTCACCGCGATATCAAGCCAGAAAACATCCTCCTCTCCGAGACTGGAGACTTAAAGATTGCGGATTTTGGACTCGCAACTCTTTTCGAATATCAAGGGAAGACGAAGCTGGCCACGACAATGTGCGGAAGTCCCCCATATATAGCCCCGGAGGTCATAAGTTGTGCGAGGACCACAGATCCGAGGACCCGCGCCCCTAAAGGGAGCGGGTACGCGGCGGATTTGGTCGACATCTGGTCTTGTGGCGTTGTACTTTTTGTTCTTCTCGTAGGAAACACACCCTGGGACGAACCAACCACTTCGTCTTGGGAATTCAACGAGTATGTCGCGAATAGTACTGCAAGCGCCGATAGTCTTTGGGAGAGGCTCCCATCTTCCACGCTGTCTCTTTTACGCGGCATGATGAGCATCGACACCACCAAGCGGTTCTCCCTCGAAAAGATTCGGAGGCATCCTTGGTATACGCGCAAGAATCCATTGCTTACTCCCGAAGGCCGGATGGCTGATCCTCTTGGAATGGCAGCTAAGATGTTGGAGAACCTCCATATTGACTTCAGTCAGCAGCCGGTAGCCTCCCAAAGGCAGTCCCAGTATAACCACGACAAAATGGACGTCGACCCTTCAGAGGAAGTACGCAAGGTATCATCCTCGCAACCGGATACAACCCCGATAAGCGACCCCTTCTTCGAGTTGGAGCGCCCTGTTCGTGTTGCTGCTATCGCCGCCAGCCAGCCAGTTTCCAACAATACTGCCCCAGGACATTACTTGCCACCTAACTCTTCGCTCGCTGACGAACCTTCCATGTCTCAATTCACTTCTGTACCAACGGTATCGCTGTCGTTAACACAACATGCGCGTCGTTTCCAGGATATCGTTCCCGCGTACTCGCTCACGCGGTTCTTCTCTCACGTTTCCCCCGCGTTACTGGCTGGCCTTCTTGGGTCGGCGCTTCACACACTCAATATCCCGACTCCATCGCCACCTGTTTGTGAGAATCAGGAGACAGTTTCATGGATAAAAGTGAAGACAACGGATGGAAGAGGCTGTAGCCTGAACGGAGACATTCTGGTAGAAAGATATGACGGTGGGTCGGATGCGGGGCAACTGCTAGAGGTGAGGTTTGTGAAGATCAAGGGTGATCCACTGGAATGGAGAAGGCTCTTCAAGAATGTCGTGATACTATGTAAGGATGGAGTTTACGTGCCTGGTGGCTGAGGAGCGGGTTGGATTTTATGGGTGGCATGGTTGGAGTTGGACAACGCGCTTGGAAACTGGGTCTTTCATAGATATTAAGCGTCATTTGGAACGGAGCCTGTAGAGTAATAGAGTCTCCAAGCTTTGGTTGTATGGATCACTTATCACTATTCTCACGTTTTGTTGCTGTGAATTTACGAGTTCGAGCATCGCGTACAGTTAATTTTTCCTGCGGTAGTACGCCAGACAGCGCCTATGTAAACGACTCAATCTAAAAGTCGCTATTCGAAAAGTATAATAATAGGAAAGACGACAAGTGGATATCAGTTTTTGTCGGGTCTCAGCAACATAGAGTAAAGACGTTCAGTAGCACCTGCCTTAATCCGAGCACCGAGCAATCATATGACAAAACATGCAAGGCTCAGGCGAGGCTACCATCGTTACCTGGCTGGGCCATCCGACCGAAGACATCACCCTTCCTTGTTTCTTAACACAAGAATCCACATGGTTCGAAGCAAAATGGACGCCCTACCAGATGAGATACTTGTTTACCTGTTTTCTTGTAAGTTAGGCAGCTCGCCTTATGTTTCACTTCTAACAGGGCCATACAGTCCTCACGCCACAAGAGATCGCCACAACTCAGCTTGTGTCTCGCCGGTTCCTTAGAATCGGGCGTGATGACAATTTATGGCGCGATGAGTGTTTTGAAATTTCAAGATTTTTGGTGAATCTGCGGCGGAGAACCCAAGAGAAGCCGACGGCAGCCACTTCTATCACCATGGCTCATTTTGAAGGCCTACAGGGAGCTACAACGGAAAGCCAACTTGGAAATCACTCTGTGACATCAGTGGCCCGCAATGACTGGCATAACAGCAATCAGAGGGCAACCGAGAGAATCCGTGTGATGGCTAACTGGGACCCTTCGTACCAAGCTGAAAAGATTGACTGGTACACGGAGTTCATCCATCGTACAGCACCAATTTCCGTCAGGTGGTTTCAGAGACCTCTGAAGCAGGGCGGTGGAACAGAATTACCACTGGAGGTCCGCGGTATTGGGACACACTATCTTCCTGGCAGTGATGATGTGGAAATGACCATTGCCCCGGTAGAAGACGGCAGTGTTTGCATCTGGGATGTTAAGGGCAGTATCATAGGTCGAAGCGCCGAGCGATCCTTGCGTAGTACCAAGCGACGACCTGCCCCCCACGGTATTGTGGACGCGGTCAGTGTTAATAGCGATATAAACAGGGCGTTCATCGCAGTTGAGCACAGTGGGTGCCCCATACGAGATAATTCAGATATGCCAGGGGTAGTTAACGAATCATAGATCTAATGGAGGTGGACTTACACACACTCCGAACAGTAAGCCAGACACGCTATTCATCACCCATATCAGCCATGTCTGAGGCTCGAGGATCGACGCCAATGACTATCGGAACAGATGACGGCTTGCATCTCCACGATCCTCGCAGCCACAACACAAGCGCTCGAGAGGATTCCCCGCTGGGGCGGCTTGAAGGAGACCAGTATGAGGCTCCGGTATTTCGTATAGCGCCCGGGTTACAAATGGATTACAGTGTCGGGCGATCGATAAAAACGCCCGTGGCTTTATCGATTCTCCATATGTTCAACTCTGGTGAGGATACGGCTAGTGACATTTTCGTTGCTGGCCGATTTACTTGCATCATGAACTATGATAGAAGGTTTCTTTCTAGACCGCGAAGCATCATACACTCAGGGGCTAGGCTTTCTTCCATGACGTATATTCCTTACTCATTTTCAAAGGACGCATCCGCCAGCATGCGGCATTCTGAATTGTCTGTGGGCGAGGTGCGTTCGGTAAAATCAAACCCAGGAAATACCCTCATAGCGTGCGGTGAGTATGCGGGTAGAGGCTCGTTGGACCTTTATGGGGTTTCGGAGTTGCCCCACGCTGCTACCACAGCTGACCCAGTACGGACTCTACAATCCGCATTCAAGAACAGACTGACTTCGTCTACCTCTATCATATTGTCCGTGATGCCGCATGGGTCTCGCCTCGTTTTCTCGGACGGGAATGGTAACCTGAAATGGGTTGAGCGGGATGGTTTCACCGAGATCCGTCAGTGGAATATTTCCCACCAGTTTCCGGATAATAGACCGGGAGGAATATTTGGCGACGCGGACACAGAGAATGCAAATTCAGTGGATATTGCCCGAAAACTGTTGCCAACGAGGAAATACGGGGCGCCAGCAGCTGCTAGCATGGATAACCTTCTATTATGGACTGGAGAGAAGATTGGCCTAGTTCGGTTCTCAAACAAACAAAACAGCGGGTCTATTGACTTTGAAGAGGTCGCAAAGTCACTCGAAGAGCGTGGTCGTGAGAATAATGAGAGAACCTATAGGGAGTTGACCCGCAGGGCATTGGTAGCCCAGGCTGACGAAGTGAGACTGATGAGAGGTCTCGGGTTCTCCGGCCACTAGTTTTATTCCATGCTATATTACAGGCAGGATATTGATTCTGGACAATGTTGTAATCGCCAGTTGTTTCATCTTTGTTGTCATGACAGGCAGGATCTATATATCAGCCTGCAAAAGAAATGGTTGGTTGTACTATCTCATGACAGCTGCTGGCCGGACGAGTCTGTGGCGCACTCGAACAGCCCTTACGGTAATAGGTTAAGGGCATTGCATACATATGGCCTTGGGGCTGTGGCCTATGCATCTCAACTGGTCACGCCGTCAACTTACTCGGCCTTCCTGCTAGTCGCTATTCTTTCAAGGCTCCCTATCGGAGCGCTGGCTTCTTAAGCGTAGGCCACCTGTAGCATCCAAACTTGCAGCGGGCTAAACCTGAGGATGCAAAATAAAACGCCAGCGGGTTGGGACCAAACCAAGTGGTCCGAGTGATCCTTCCATAATGGGGGCTGGCTACTCTGAGGAAGCCGGCAACTTTGCCAGCCAATCTCCAGTGGTCTATATAGCCGTCGACGACAAGACATCGCATTTCATGTACTTCTCGCTCACAGATATGCATCAGTAAGACCTTGAAAGCCAAACAGGGACGGTCTTGCAGACAATGCGCCGCACGGGGCGGTCAAGGAAGAGGCGGTCACGATTGATTTGAGCGGTGAGAATAAAAAGAATATCTCCCCACATAGTTATCGGATTTTCAATACACGGTTGTTCATGAAATTGTTAATTTCGGAAGCAGAAATTAGAGTTGGTCAAATATTGCGCGTTGTTGCCCAGGTATACAGGAAATATATTCTCCAACCCAAAGCTTTGAATTTGGTGAACCGGACACTCGCTCGCTATTCAACAATCGAGGTCAACATCGTCATCAATGTCGATCGCTGTAGGGACTGGACAATGTGTACCTTTTCAAAAATGGCACGCTGGGCGCCTCACCTTCGCCCATTGGAGGGTACCCAAGTACCAAACAGCCTCGCCATGCCACAGACTATTTTTGTGGTTTCGGGCAATTTTGCTGGGACAACCAGCTAGCTGTCTGTGCTGGTGGCCGTCAAAGTGAGGCGGTCGTGCGTCTACCCCCAGCTATGGAATCCCGCCCATCCCCCCCCTGCTTCGGTTCCCAACTATATTACGAGTCTGCTCTTTCAACCAAAAATAAAAAAATATTTTGTCGTTCAGCGTGATGGATTTTAAAGCAATTACAAGTAGGAAGCATGTATCGACATGGCCGCTGTGCTATTGACGCCGTGCCTCGAGATGGCTTCCCAAACCACCCCCGACCGGTGGAATACCACAGTCGAGATCATAGATATACTACACAGTACCACCGCCAGTTCACACGATTTGATTCCGTAACGATTGATAATCGGTCAAAACATAAAAAAACCAAGCGCCGCCTCAACCGAGCCGGTTATTACACAGCGGGCTCGAAACCCACATGCCCTCAGCACCAGAATTCCGCCCCTTCGCTTGGCCCGGACGCCGGATGGCTGACAGATGAAGAGGCCAGTCGGAGGGTGGAGAGGTGCTTCAAGAAGCGGCAGAATCAGGTACCCGGGCGGATCTTACGGAAGCTGCTGAATCGCGAGCTGGCACTAGGGCAGGAGTCGCTGGACGACATCCGCGTCGCCGCGGACAATGTTTTTTTCGGCGGCATGCTACTCGGGAAAGTCAAGTGGAGGTGGTCAAGGGAAGGCGAGGAGGGGTATGAAAACGAGCTCCTAGGCTCGACGACGCCACAGTACTCACCAGAGACGGGGATCGAGGCCCGGATTGTGCTGTCGCGGCCCCTCTTGCTATCAGGGAGGTACAGTCGGGACTTACTCCTCTCGACCTTCCTCCACGAGCTCGTACATTGCTATCTCTTCATCTGCTGCGGCGACGAGGCGCAGAAGGATGGCGGGCACACGCCTGGCTTCCGACAGATTGTGCAGCTTATCAACGGCTGGATCGGGAACTCGCGCCTGCGTCTCTGCAGCATGAAGGCGGATTTGGACCACTTCACCATCGGGTCGGAGGACTTGGCCCGGTGCCCTGTGGTTGGGGACATCGCCTACGAGCCGTCGTCTACGAGCCAGTATGTGGACTTCGGTGACTGCACATTTGTGTGCGGTTCGGGCCAACATACGTTATCACTGGGGAATGGAGATTCGCCAGCGGTCTTCGAGGAGACTTACAAGACCTTTTCTCTGCCACCATTGGCATATGTTAGCATGCAGGAACGGATGATGCAGGCGTTGGGTGGATCGGTTAGCATGCCCATCATCGTCGAATGAATGGTGCCCTAGTCCGTGTTAAAAAATCTGTTGTTCTCATTGTCGTACTATTATTTTACTTTCGTTGAACGCGATTTGGCGGCATATTATAAGGCGTTTTATATCTATAAAGGGATTAGACTCTGCAGTTTTTTGGCATACAATACCAGAAGCCGTGATATACTTGGCTTTGATCCATGCACCATTCAATGTGAGCCAATCCATTTCGCGGGGCGGAAGTGTTGTGCAACCGTTTCATTTGTTGGATACTCCGGAAGTGGATTCCAGGTCTATTCTATCCATCCCCCGCTTTCATTGGAAACTCTGTCAACTATAGGACCGGTATTACAACGAGATTTTCAAATCTGGAGCAACCTTGGAAGAAGTTGTGGCACACCATTGTGCAGTGTACATTTGATTCTGGAGTAACATGTTAGAAATTGTAACTTCACCCCACTCTCCTGGTGTGAGACGACATACCATTATTCAGCTGCTCTGTGCGCCGACATGCCCTCATTACGGACACATCGGCTCTATAGTAACTTTTCCCAACATCGGAATTTGTGAGACTCGACTCAGCCATTCCACCGACCAGTTTCCAGCCACCGAAACCGGGCTCCAAGACCCTTCGGGTGAGTTGAACTCCACGCGCCGCTTCCAGACTCTCATTCTGCCATCTCATCCTCGCGGTTCCTCTCCGGGCTCCTCGATCGTGACCTTGCCCTCCCCTTTGCAGCTGGCGCTCTCCCTCCCTTCTTTGGCGGCGGACGCACAAAGACGAAATCCACCGTAACGGTTTGATCTAAGAGTTTCGTGCCGTTCGCGCCATTGACTGCTGCGCGGGCCTCATCGAGTGTTGGGTATTCAATCAGTGCATATCCCTATCCCTAATATTAGCCCCCTCATCCCAACAACGCCCCCCCAGGGAGGCTCGTTCATCCCCCCGTGGATGGCATTTTCGTGTTCCACCCACGGAACAGCACCGCGCGACGTACCTTGACATAACCCGTCCTCCTGTCCAAGTTCAGGTGCAGGTTCTTAATCTCTCCGAAGTCGGCAAACTTGTCCGTGATGTCCTCCTCGTTGGCCTCCTCGTGCACATTTGACACGATGATGATCCAGCCCTCGATGGAGCGCACCGCCGTGGCGTTGGTGAGTGTCTGCATGGATGCGTTCTTTGGCTCCTCGGAGGAGGCGGTGGCGGTAGGCGCGTCCGCGACCTCGACGTCTACTTCCATCTCTGTGTCGGCCATTTTGCTGGGGCTTGTGAGGTAATTGGCCTGTTGGTTTGGTTGGTTTGTGGAGTTGCAAGGTGGGTTGCGGCGGCAGTTGGGAAGTTTTGGCAGCCTTGGTGTTGGGTGAGGCTAAAGGTGGTCCGAGCTTGCGACATGCGCGGAGGCTAAGCACTTTGTTTGGGGAGCACAACGGTACACCACTCCGTCGGGATTCTCGAAGTAATATTTAAAATATACTATTGGACTATTTGGGATGTTTAGATAGTTTTGTTTTTGTAATGTGGCTTAATTTTAGAGGTCGGTATCGCCAAAAAGTCCCATAATTGAATACTATATTTTAGGAATTTAAGGTCTTCTATTAAATCTTGAACGGTAAAATCTCCAATGATCACATCCATGAATTCGAATTATTTCCCAACTCTGTGTCAAATAACCTCCAAGGGTTATCATACGAGCCCCCAAATGTCAATACAGACCGGCCGGAGTAACAAAACGAGCAGAACCCCCGAATAACGTGGCCACCATTATCTATTTCAGAGCTGGTGCTGAGAGCGTTGGGCTTCATTTACAAGACGCACATGTGGTATTAAGCCTCTTCTAACTATACACAGTGCCTATCCAATGCACCCGTCATTTACATACACTGTATATCCTATTAAACCACCTCCTTCACTTCCAACTTTGCACCATTTCTCTCCAGACCCTCCAAAAATGCACTGCCCAGCCTCGAAGTTGTCAAGATACCACCCTTCAGTCGACTTTGTATCTCAGTGTCCCGCGCCAGCAGCAAAGAAGCTTCTCCGAGACAGACCCCCGTGAATGTATATGGATCGATACCAACACTCAGATTCCCAATCACCTGCTGCCCCTTGGCATTGTCCGCGGTCGCAGAGGTGCGAACAACAAACGTGCACTTCTTACGGAAGCTCAAGGACGGCCCATCACCCAGCTTAAACCCGATTTTCCTGATCAACCACCGGACCGGCGGCAAGCAGAAGAGTAGCAAGGTAGTAAGCATGGAGAAGTGCCAAATAACTGCGCTCACTGGACCCGGCATGCGCATCCAGGCGTGGTAGTCGAAGTTCTCACCGTAGGTCTCCGCGTCAGTATCTGCAGCAAGACCCCAACTGCGGTTTACGTAGCATATATCAACCAGAGCCTGAGGACTCACGCCCATCCAACCCAGCCCTTTCACCTTGCGAAGACCGAAGATGTTAGCCCAAAGAGAGCTCTTCTGTTCAGGGTGGGTCCGCTTCGGAGGTCTTGGTGCGAGAGAGAACGGTGAAAATAGCTTGAACAGCTGCGAGAGGGAGTACTCGTCAAGCACGCGCATGGCGGATAGCGCGGTGCCGCCGCTGACGCCTCCTTTAATTTCATGCACCGAGTAGTCAACTCTGGCAGTGGGTGACGACAACTTGGTACGGATGTAATCCACCACAGCGAAGGCAGATAGATCCGCGGGAACAGAGTCGAAGCCGCATGATGGGATCAACTTGTGGCGTATTAGCTAGAGGCACTGGATGTGCTTGGGACTGCAAACTTACAATGGCACCTGTCCTCTGTGCAGTTTCATGATACTTCTTTATCATCTCAAGGATCCAGGGGGTTTCCCCAGTGCTAGAAAGAGAGTTAGTAACTGTAACTGCAGTAATACAATTCTAGCTGCCACATACCAATCCAAATAATGAGTGCCATTATTAGCACAAGCTGCCAACATGGGCTCGCCATAGTCGGCATATGGGCCAACAGTTGCCACAACCACCTTAGTTTTCTTTGCCAACCCCTGAAGCTGGTCGGCTTCTAGTCCGCATACTTCAATTGCTATATGTGCGAATTAGAATTTTGGTTCTCGGCGACACTTCATGACAACATAACATACCCGGCAGAGCCCTCGAGCCATTCCGTGACCGAAGCTCTTCTCGTAGTTTCTCAAGTTTAGCCTCTGAGCGACCAGCAATGGCCCATCGTAGATCATTTGGTAGGTTTGCATGGATGTGCTCTGCGCAGAGCTTCCCAGTATAGCCAGTGGCGCCAAAGAGCACTACCTCATATTGAGGCGATTTTTTCGCTGCCATGTTTCAAGTGGGCTAGCTATCTGGCGGATAAATCTAAATAGAAGGGAGACAATTGCTATGGAATTGATTTAATCATTTAGTGTCTAGTCAAGCAATGGGCGAGCAACATATGTGTTATATTATACCACTACGTATGAAGCGTCTCTTAGCTCACATGAATTAGACCGAGGTTGACTTTAGATCTGCGGGACTGCCCCATGTTTCCAACTTTTTCTCGAATGGGCGGGGACACGGTATCATAACTACCGACACTAGATGGAACGCCACCTATATCATTTTTGAAACAGCTAGGGACATCAAATTGACGTGCAAGGCTAAATTGACAGGATGGAGCTGCTCTCTAAGTACTATGGTATAATGGCAAGGCTCGGTGGGTTCGGATGATTAAAGATTAGCTTTTTAGCTCCGCACCGAGCCGGGGACGGAGCAATGGGTTATCTTTAAACCGGCGGGGCGTTGTGATGCCGATAAATACGGGCCGCATCGCAGGCCTAGACATGTTTCTGTCTCGACCATTACAAGAAGAGCAGTTCGTGCACATGTGGAACAACAAAAGTGAGGTCCACTTTCAGTGCCCTCCAGACCACCAAGAGAAAAAAAACAAAACTTTGATTCCGTGATCACAAGCCATTGCTAATCTGCCCAATTTACTGTACACACCCTTTCCCTTGTAACCCACAACGCGGTTTGCCCAAGTTTGTAAATAGGGGCATGGCAGACACAAGGTGTGACCAACCCCGCCTTGTCAAACTTATTGACAGGTGCGGGGTACCTATTTGGGGGCCAAGAGTGCCCGAGATACCGGGAAAACGGGTCACAACGTACGGACAGGGGGAGGGATAAAAAGCCATATATATAGCAAGGCGCAAGGCCTGGAAGCACGGTGTCTCAATATCTGCATTTCGCCCCAGCCTGCAATACTATCTAAACTCCTCACCCAACCCCTCTCCTTCTCGATTCCCCGTCCGTCCCGTCAAACAGCGTCGCCGCGCACCCTGCCCAAACTACATCTTCGTCACACCCCTACTCTCACATCCCATCGTGAACATCATATGCATGTTTCTCGTAACCTTCTCTTCTCCCTACGCTTCAAAAAAAACGCCGTCTCTGCTCCAACCCATTCCGCCCCCGTCTGTCATTAAATGAGACCCCTCCCCGTAAAGCCTGCAAAGATAATACCCGCATGTGCTTTTGTTGATATAGCGCGATGGATGATGACTGTTGCAAAAAGGTGGCGACCTCGGAGTGAGATGGTGGTACAAGGTTGCACGTAACAGTAGATGAGATATGTTGCCCAGCTAAATAGCAAGATGCAGAAATAAATCGTGGACCAGGGGCGGTGGAGGATATATTCCCGACCCTTCAATGAGCTGAGCACATAGAACAAATTGACCATATCTTGCGTGGACATAGTCGTAACTGGCACTCCTTGGAGTAGCACCAACTGTAGAAAAATACCGATAAGATTGAAGGCTTCTCATTCATCATCCGAAGCATCTTCATCCATCGGGCTCCCTTGCTGCTCCCCCTCGGCTTTCTTGTCCTTGGGCTTGGTCGTCTTTGTTGTAGAAACCGTGGGCTCCGAGTCCCTCCGTCCAAGCCCGCCCTCAAGCGAGTTCGCCAATGTCGGTGTATTCGCCTGGCTACCACCGCGCTGGCCGTGATAGTGGACCACCTGCGGCGGAGCCATACCCGCTTGCGTAGTTCCAAGGAGGTGCTGGGGATATGGATGGAGATCCTTCGACGATGTGCTGAATGTTGAAACGATGGGCTGCTGATAGCCATTCCCTGCACTGCCGTTTAAGTTGGTAGTCGTAGGAGTCTGGTTGAACCCCTGTCCATGCTCTGCTTGGGTGGGCGTACCGCTGTCTGCTCCGCCAGGGCTGAACATTCCATCGACCTGGCCCGTGAGGCTGCTTAACCCTCCTTGGATATCGCGGAGAAGACGCACGTATTCCTCAGGAACAAGGCCGCTTTCACGAGTCTTCGGATCCTCGGCCACTAACCATCCTTGGCCGTGCCTGTAAGAAACCCAGATGATTTGGCCTTCCACAAGAGGAAGTTCGTTCTCATTCTCGCGCTCAAAGTCAAATAGCGCAACTGCCTTACCATGCATCTCCTCATCCGGCGATGCAATCGTAAATTGGTAATCCCTGGAGTAGCGGGATTCATCTCGTGCCCTGCTTGGGGAGGAAGATCTGCTCGACACGTCCGAGTCAGACTGGTAGGTCGGGTGCTGCTGGCCCTCGTTGTTATCCGCATAAGTGCGGCTAGGCAGAAGGCTTCCAGCAAAATGAGAGTCCCTCCTGCTTCCAGTGTTTTCGTTTGGCGCAAGAGAGCCTTGCCAACCTTGACCGGCAGGAACCGTCACAATTTCACCGCCTGGGCCATTGGCCTCGGCGCCATTGCTCACGTAATATCTCTCGCTCCCATCGCCATTGCTGCCAGCGTAAAAGGTTCGATCCTGGCCGATGCTATCTGGGCTGAGCAAGTTGGGATTGCGCTCGTCGCCCTCATCCCGGGTCCTTCCTCGCCCGCGACCACTTCCATGCGAGTGGTTGGATGTCTTGTGTTTCTTATGGCGAGAGCTGATGACTATCGGGCTCTGCAGATCCTCGTCTTCGCTCCATGGAGGACCATCCCCGAAGTGTATAGGCGGCAGCTCTCCGCCTTTGGCCAGTCCCGTGCCAGCATGGGAGCCTGACTCCCAGCCTCCTCGGCTGTCCCAAGAGGTAGGCGGATCCGAGAAGCGTTTCGTCTCGCTCGCGGGAGTAGAGGTTCCGGAGGGCGGGTTCGAAGGTTCGGGCAGCGGCCCGTAATGCAGCGGATGGTGTATTGCGTAAGCAAAGTCGCGCACTGTCGTATAGGGCAGACTTGAATGGAAGGCCGGGAATATGTGAGACGGCGGGCGTGATCTCGATGGTCGATCCGAGGTTATGGAGTATTGTGAGAGCCTATTCTTCGACGCATGGGAAAGTGGTCGCTGTAGGTTGGAACGCCGCGCCGGAGGCGACGTGATTAGCGGCGGCAGTGGTGGGTGATTTGGGTTCGGCGACAATGATGCTGGCGCTGGAGAAGTCGACGGCGACGAGGTCGTCGACATGACTTCAGTCATTGTCCCAGATTTATCGCCAGCAGCAGCGACTTGCTCCTCACACGGCTGAGATCAGGGTCTCAGAGTGTCTGGTTCAGGCCAATCCACACCCGGCAACGAGCCACTCGGTATCCTAAACTTTGCGTGCGCAGTCTTATGCTGGTGTCGGAGAGAGTATGGGAATATCGCGACGACGACGCAAGAGAAGGAATCGAGGGTATATTGGCAACTTTAATCGCGCCTGAACGGGGCGCTAACGGAGTAGTCGCTGTAGTCGCCTGGGGGCGAAGCGCCGAAAGATTAATATGCGCCCTCTTCAACGCGCCCTCTGGGGGGGAAGGAGGTTAGAGGCTAGCCAGTAGGCTGAGGCTGAGGGTCGATAAGAGGTTTTGTGTGTGCACTGAAGCAGAAGTTTGAAGGTACAGTATAGTTCTGGTGCAGCACTGTACTCGGAGTACCCCTCACTAAGACACTATCGCTCGTATTGCAGAGGCGATCTTGATCGTAAGTAGAGAGTCACCACAGGTCAATCACCAAGCTAGAGAGCGCGATCAACCACGTGACTATATATGGGCTTCTGTTTCCTGTTTTGAAGTCAAGAAAAATGAAGCTTCCTGGCCCTTTTTTGGGGGTGTGGTCGGGCGTTTATTTTGTGGTATTTTGGCCGTTGGGGTGCGGGTTTTGGAATGAGATTTGAACTTTCGAGACTCGGACAGAACATGGGCGCACGAGGCTATTCTTAGACGTTTCATGTTCTTCTTCCAATCGCCATCGAGCCATGTTTGGGTGATGAGTGGCCCGTCACTGGACCTAACCGGACGCAAGGGGACTAGCGTTCTAGGTTTGGGAAATATGCTGGTGCTCTGCTCTAATCCTTCCCCCACGAAAAACCAACAAATCAACACACATCAACACTCAAAAACAAAACCAACACCACCAACAGAAGCAGTGACCATCAACCGCCTCACTCTTCTATTGATCTAGCACACCTCGGTCCCTTCTGGACGACGGGATTGCACTCTCCGGTAAGCTTCATCTCTCTCTACCAGTCCCTCCCCTTCCCTTCCCTCTGCTTCCTGATGATCACTTATTGGAGCTGTCTTATCTTCATGATGACACAACTTTTTAATTAATATACAACTTCTTGACTGAAAGCTATTCACAAGAACCACTTCTTTGCTATCACAAGCTCTTCACAAGGCTGCAGCTAACGTTGGGCCTTCTTCAGATACCGAATGTGACTGTTCTGCGGTCGACAGTAGACCATGCTGTCTAGCTGAAACTTGTACACTCTTGCTCACAGCTGTCATTCATCCCATCCGACACCTGAAAGCTCTTACAACCTGACAATCCACACACTCCACACACATAATGTCACAGCCAGAGGTAGCTGCTGCGGCTCCTGCCAGCGACGTAACTGTTGCCAACGGGAGTCAATCAGATACTGGGTTCAAACTGAAGTTCTGCACTGTCTGTGCCAGTAACAACAACAGGTATGTAGCCACATTAGTACTGCCCCGTCTCCAATCGCTAAATCTAGGCCTCACAGATCTATGGAAGCACATCTGCGACTCGCGGCAGCCAACTTCCCTGTCATTTCATTTGGCACGGGTTCCCTGGTTCGTCTGCCTGGAGCTTCAATGAACACCCCCAACGTGTACCACTTCAACAAGACCTCATACGATAGCATGTATAAGGAGCTTGACGCGAAGGATCCGCGCTTGTACCGGGCAAATGGGATATTGAACATGCTTGACCGGAATCGCAACGTGAAATGGGGTCCAGAGCGGTGGCAGGACTGGCAGGTTGGGTTGCCTAGACTAGATCATTCCAAGGAGAGGGGGTTCGAGGGGACGGAGGGTGGAGTTGCAGATATCGTGATCACTTGTGAAGAGAGATGCTGGGACGCTGTAGTTGACGACCTCCTCAGCCGAGGCTCGCCCTTGAACCGCCCAGTTCACGTCATCAACGTCGACATCAAGGATAACCATGAAGAGGCCTTGGTGGGCGGACGTGGCATCTTGGATCTCGCAGAGTCGCTGAACAAGGCAGCTACAGAGGAACGTGATATGCGCGGAGCCTCTTCCTTTGACCAGGGCAGTGCTGCGGGTAGGTCGGGCTTTGACGAGAGGGTCCCGGATATTATTGGTGAATGGCAGGAGCGGTGGCCCAACCTACCGGCCACATGGACACTGGCCTGGTTTTAAGATGGGATGGCCTGAGCTTTTATGCTGGTGGCGTGTGTGCGCGAAGATACCCCAGTCAATATCAACGAAATGATGAAGAAATGAAATGCATTGTATAATTTGACGAGTTTCTCAACACAAATGGATACCGTTCATGGGTGAATCCATGGATCAATTCATGGATCAAAACCCGGGGCGTCTCGTTGCACCGGAACACCCGAAACATAAAGCAAACATTATGAATGAATCCTCAGTGAAACACCGTGCGCCTTGGGTTGCAGAATCTTCTGGCCATCATCGTCGAAATTGGAACATTGCATGGGTTTGGACTGGTTGGTGTGTCTTACTCGAAGACTTTCGTTGCGCACTCCGTTCTGTGCGTACGTACTCACCCATTGGTACTTTGTCTTTCGCGGGCTGGCGGGCTGGACCTGCTAAAATCCTTAGATTGTGCGTTATGCGCTTTGCAGGGGATCTCATTCGGGTTCGTTCCTGACTAGAGGGGGCCAAAAAGGGGGTTTGATTGGATAAACCCCGAATTGATCTGGGGAATAAAACTGGACCTTCTTTTGCAACCTCTCCAGTCTCTTCCCGCCTCCAGCCTCTCCAGCGTCCCCAGCCTCTCCAGGCCTCTCCAACTTTCCTCCACAGCGGCCGGGCTGTGTACCATGATGGTATGGATCAGAGTATGGATCAGAGTATGGATCAGAGTATGGATCAATGGATCAATGGATCATAGCTGGATCATGGTATGGAACGCACAACTCCCTACTGCAGCATTCTAACTGCACCTTGCACAGTTAACGGTATAGCTGGGGGGGGAGCAAGCACCATTTCAATACAGGACTATCTATCCCACATAACACATAGCAAATCACACATCGCACGCCACACACATCACTTTCACCTTATGAATTCTCATATTGCGATTTATGATCGAGGTACGAGTACTGTCTGTTACATTACATGGCATTTGTCGCAAATTACGCCGTAGTACTGTAGTGCTGTACCCATCTCAGACATACGTACTGTACTGTGTACTTTATTGCATCTCATTTTAAAAAGAAGCTTCTGTAATTCCCAGCCCCTGGTTGATATACCGTCCCACTTGGCTTCGCCCCCCCGAGAGACGTGGGAAGGAAAGGAGTCAAAGGGGAAATCCTCTGCACATCTATAGTGGAAGCGTGAACACTTTTGCACGTTTTAAATTACTTTTGGAGCGATCGTCTCTGCCGTCCTGCTTCTCTGCCACACAGTACTCAGTACTGAACATCAAATCTGTACTCTGTACTCTGTACTCGTGTCTGTACTCCCATTCCGCCTGGCTGTCGCATGTCCAACAGTCTGTGTGTTCTGCGTGTTCTTGCGTGTCTCTGTGTCCCCCCCGAAATAGGGAAAAGCGAAAAACCCATACTTCTTGTACCCAGAGTACCATTGTGCTGTGTGTGGTGTTGCTTGGTACCTAAAGTCTATCTGGATCACAACAGCCACTTTTAGCGCCATCCGACCACGCGCCCTCACCTCCC
>LNAR01000566.1:24440-52792 GCA_001630585.1 Pseudogymnoascus sp. BL549
TTTGGGCCCATTTCGCCATAATTCAACCTTTCAACTCTCCCCCATTCAACTTTCAGGGCACCCCCGATCCTCTCACCCTTTGCCCACTTCTCGTCCTCTTCTCGACTCAAAGTATTGCTGTTGCTCTACTTTGCTAGGCTTCTACCGAAACAGGCTCTTAATATTCGAGCCGTCGAGGGGTTCTGAGCTGGTACCTCGCCGAAGACTGCGTGCGGTCCTCCCCTTACCACACTTTCTCTCATCTTTCCCGCCCACAACGTCCACCTCGCGCCGTCCTTGCCAACGCTACGAGCAGAGCTACAAATAGCGAAATCCCATACGGTCGAACAAGCGGCGCTCTGATAATTCACGAGATTCATGCCTGACGCCAATTACACTTTAATGTACAATAAAGAATAATCGCCGACGTCCTGCGTTTCAAGATCCGACTCTTCGAGCCTCGAACCCGCGGTCAACCTGAACATATTTTATTTGAACGAGAGGATAGACGCTGAGGAAGGACTATATTTTGTGCCGAACCTGGACTACTACTGTCGCTTTGTCGCAACCAGCCTGTGGATCTACAATAAAGCGACTACCATACAATGAATCGAAGCCCCGGACCTTTGTCCCCAGTCTCAATAGGAGGCGGAAGCGAGTGGTCGGGCATTTCCAAATACCAGGGACTCGAGGATAACCCTCCATACTCCCCGAATAATCGCGGAAACCTAATAACACCGCCGGTGTCGAGCGGCTCCAACGGGATAATGAACGGAGGAGGCTTTCCGCCCAGGGGGCCTGAGAGCCAGAATGGAAATGTGCCTTCACCGCCAGCATCGATAGCGCGCTCCAGTATCCCGACAAGTCTTTACAATGGGTCTGTGAACGGAGGGCCTGCCGGTGGGCGAGACCGCCGGGACGAACAGTTTGAGGGTATACTGAGTGAACACTACGTCTCCCTCAAGAGGTTTCTTGCTGCATCTCTGCGCGATGAGAAGGGCAACCCAAGGCCGAACAAGGCGCGAGACAAGCTCCTCCGACTGTCACCTGTGCAATTCCAAGAACTGAGTACGGATGTGTTCGACGAATTACTGCGGAGGCAGGCTGCGGGACGAAAGCAATCCATCAGTGGACTGAACGACCAAAACCCCCCCCCACAATTTCTGCTCCCCAAAGACACCTTCCACCCGAAGCGCAACCAGGCGCGACAAAAACTGGCCACCCTGCCGCCACCGCGGTTTAGGGATCTGGCAACCGACGTCTTCTACGAACTGGAGCGGCGATTTCCAAGGTTTGCTGGAGGGGATATTAATCGGAGCGGAAATGGAACCCCGGTTGACCCAAGGATGCGGATGCGCAGGCCGTCGGAGGCCAGTTCGGTCTCGGGATACGCAAGAAGTGAATCTCGCGGAGCTCGCGGTATGGGACCTGGATCGCCCGGTATGCCACCAAACGACTATGGCCGGCCGTTGCCCAAGACGTTCCAGAGCAACACTCTGGTGCCTAATAAGAGTACAATGGTGGAGGATGACGACGATCAAGATAATGACTCGGATGCATTTGGATTAGAGAGCGCGGTAATAGCGGGCGTTGGCGCGAAGTCAGAGGTATGTTGTAACTAGACACGGTTGCACAGATCACCGCTAACTAATATACAGGAGGATAGAAAGCAACTAAAGGAATACGAGGAACAAGTGGTGGCACTCCAGGAGAAGGTCGGCGGGCTGGAAGAAAAATTACGGCTGAAGGACGAGGAGCTTGCTGAGGTTCTGGATGGCGAACGTAGCAGGTCGACAGCTGCGAATGCAGAGAAACAAGAGTTTTCGGACCTCCGACTGAAGCTGGAAGAGAAGCTGGCGGACGCCGAAAGCTTGAACGAGTCGTTGCAGTCGGAACTTGACCGGTTACGTGCCGAGCATTCGGAGACGAAGAGGGACCTGAGCGACCAGCTAGAGCAGCTGCGCGTCTCTGGAGGTGGAGGTGGGAACGAAGAACTGGAGCGCGAGAACCAAGACTTGAGGGCTGAGTTGGAGGAGCAGCAACAGACGACGGATGAAGTTCGACGAGAGGCTGGCAATTTCTTGAGGGAGATGAAGCTGCTCACCGAGCGCAACGGGACATCTTGGGAGAAGGAAGAGCAGCTTGTGATTCAAGTCAACAGGCTAGAGGCTGAGGTCGAGGACTGGAGGAACCGTTACGCAAAGACGAAGACTCAGTTAAGGAACGTCCGGGCTTCGTCGATTGGCCTCACTATTCAGCCTAAGCAGAGCACGAGCAGCCACCACTCTCCAGATGGACTTGTCAAGGATGTCCATGTTACCAAGTTCCAGATCTCCATCGATGAGCTGCTACGAACCGCTCGCTCTGAGACTCCCGAGAACGTTGTTGAGTCAATGAAGAACGTCATTATCTGTGTCCGGAACATCACGCAAGACATGGACAACTCCACGACCAACCCCGAGCTTGCCCAAGGCCAGGCAAAACTCAAGGCCCGCGTCTCGGCAACCGCCAACAATCTGATCACCGCCTCCAAGAACTTCGCAGCCGCCAAGGGACTCTCACCCGTCTCCCTCCTCGACGCAGCAGCATCCCACGTCACAACCACCGTAGTCGAGCTCATCAGCACCGTCAAGATCCGCCCCACGCCCGCCGGCGAGCTCGAAGACGACGACAACGAGACCCTCCAGCCCATCGAAACCCCAAGCTACTACCCCACCAACGGCGACCTCAAGGACAACATCGCCGCACCCTTCATGGGCATGCGCCAGAGCAACGTCTCCTCCATGTACAGCCCCGTCAACTCACCTCGTGACTCCAGAGCTCCTCGCTCCCGCAGCGGCTCCAAGGCCGAGCCCTGGCGCAGCTCGCTCTCGCGCAACGGCCAGAACGGCGTGAATGGGAAGATGGCACCTGCGCCGCTGGGTTCAATGGGCGCCTTTGGTATTCGTGCTCAGGAGCAGAACAACGAGATTGAAGATCTGAAGGTAAACCTTGTCTCCTCCCTATGATGAGAAAAAGGGGATGTTTTACTAACAAAAACACAGATCTTCCTCGAAGACCAAACCGCCTTCCTCGTCCAAATGATCCAATCCCTCGTCTCGAGCATCCGCTCCGACGACGGCGTTGGCGCCATCATCGCCGAGCTCGCCTCCATCGCCGCCGTCGTCGAGAAGGTCATGCAAGCCACCGAGAACAGCATGGACGGCGCCTCGGACGCCGCAGGCCAGCTACGCAAGGAAGCTGCCGGCATCGTGCGCAAGCTCGAGGCTTGCCGCGAGCGCGTCCTCGATGCCGGGGAGCGCGGTGCTGAGCTCGCGCGCGAGCAGGCCACGGAGCCGGAGTGGAAGGTCTGGACGCAGGGGCTGCCACCGGTGGCGTTTGAGATTGCGAGGGAGACGAAGGAGTTGGTGAGGGTGGTGGATGGGTTGGATGAGGAGGAGGAGGAGGAAGATTACGCGTAGATGGATTGAGGGGGGAGTTTTTTGTGCATACCCAGTACATATGGGAGGAGGGGTTAACCCTTGTCAAGGAAGGGCCTTTGTTTTTAGCGGGATACCTTTGATCTTGCCAGGCATTTTGGGCTGGTTTGCCTGGAAAGGGGTAGGGGTTGTTATCATTCTTGTGCTTGGCTATTTTTTGCGTGCTTTTTGGGCCCTCCCAACCCCCCCTTTGGACAATTGTCCCGGGGCACGGCGGAATTGGCCCTTCTTTTCAGTTCTCTTGAGCGGTTTTTTTGCGGTTGACTTTTTTTCTTCTTCGTTTCATATTCATGTCGAGGGGCGGGGAACAAAAAACACATTCACGCACTTATGGTTACGGTCGAATAGCATGTGGAGGGAGGAGGAGACCTGGGGATGGGAGTGGATTAGGGCATAGAGCAAAGGAAAATGGGGGGGATTTGCAGCGAGGCGGTAGTTTCGCGGGCAGAGAAGAGAGAGAGTTAATTCGCTAATTTGTATTACTATTTGTGCATCTATCCCTTTGACTGTGCTTTGTTATAGAGACTGCTGATGGGTGGGTCTGGCTGGCTGTCTTGAAGGGGGCGCGGGTACTCGCTGGAGAAGATAAAAAGGAACAGCATGGGAAGGCGGATCAATCCAGCACATTGGAGAGCATGTTGTCATCGAACTGAAGTCGGTGGGTGGACTTGCTAAAACTCGGGGAATCCATCGTCGCCCCTGATGTTAAAAACAGCATCTCCTAATTAATGACTTGAGATTTGGCGATGACAGTGACAATTATCATCCATGGTGAGAACTGCCGGAAACGGTGAGAACTATCGGCAGCAGTGAGAACTATCGGCTACAGTGAATACCAGTAACGACAGCAGAGCGTTCTCGGTGATCTATCAACTAGTACCCCTTCCACCAACTCAAACGACCTCGTCCACTCCAGCTCCAAAAGCAGCGCGCCTTCCCACACAGCCCATGTAATAGCTGTCTGAATCACTCCAAATCTTGATTATCCCCTCGGCCAGTCACCCCCACAAAATATATATCCCATCGCTGAAGGGGAGGTTTCTGCTGGCGATTAATCGGCTATAACCTGAGGTAAGGCCCTAACGGCGAAGCGTACCAACCAAGGAACATGGCACTGGAACGCAGTGCCTGCTGGAAATCAAGGCGATGCCATCTCTATCAGATATGAGTGTATGCCGAGAGGCCCTGGCGCTATTCTCACCGCTAGCACTCTCAATGACGATGATAATCAGATATGGCAGCAGAGATGGCGACGGCGGTGAGAATCCGCAAGCTCGCTCATTCGAGGCCATTGAAGCCCCAACTTCTGGCATCCAATTATTCGCCATTGTTCAATAGCAGCCGCCTGTTCGTCCTTGCAGAGCCGGAGATGTTGAACGGCTGAAGTTATCTCGATACGTTTGGCGACATTCCTCTCAATCTGCTTTGTGACGGAATCGTCGTCAATAAGCGGTTCCACGTTCAACAATTATGGAGCAACATCAATATGGGCAACGGCTATTCACTAGGTTCGATGCATCTCAGTTCTCACTGTTATTACTGGGTCCTCCGTGATGTGCAATATGCTGTATTCATCCACTGCAAGTATCGCTACAGCTTTCGTCTACCCCCCTCCACCCCCCTCCCCCAAAATGCAAATCCCCTATCGCACCCAAAAGCGCCCAAATACTCTATCCCGACAAGTAAGTCCCTGCCCAGGGTCAAGTCTTGGCAATTGCTCAAGAAAAACGCCGCTTTCCGCATGCTCTAGAATCGAAACGAAAAAAAAGGAAAATGACAAGTGAGTGTGTGGGCGCTGCATCAGCACAGTTCTGTAGCTAGTTTTCCTATGCCAAGATGAGCTATTAATAATGTAATAAGTGAATTATGCTTTGAAAGCCCAAAGCGTGGCAGTTTAATGCGCGTGCCCGTCGTCGTGCGAGTGATCACGGCTGCTATCCGGGTGCGCGTGCCCATGGCTACTACTGCCCTGCGACCCGCCGCCTCCATGCTGCGCCCCCGACAGCGTCGGTGGTGGGCTCTTGGTAGAGCAGCAGCCTTTCCCTACGCAGTCGTCCACGCATTCCAAGAGGCACTCATCCGGCGTGGCGCGGGCGGTGCTGTCGCCATCCAGCCCCTTGCCGTTGGGATCGCCGTGGTCGTGCGCGCTTTCAAGGCAGAACTCGGGTTGGATGGTCGCGCTGTGGATGCCGTATGCATGCAGGCACTTGCGGACGGCTCTGGAGACCTGCATGTACCGTGCTGCGCCGCCCTCTTCGGAGATGGGGAATTCGACTTGGATGTGCAGGCTGGCGATGATTTGCGAGTCGGAGAGCTGCCAGATGTGGACGTGGTGGCAGGAGACGACGCCGGGGATGTTTTGGATGTCTTCTTTGATGTCGTTGACGTCGAGGTGGTCGGGGGTGGCTTGCAGGAGGATCTTGGCGGTCGCGGAGGTCAGGGGGATGGCGGAGCGGAGGATAATGAGGGTGATGAAGAGGGAGACGGCGGGGTCGGCGTAGAAGCGGTTTGGAGAGTCGGTGAGCCAGATTATGAGTGCGGAAACGATGACACCGACGTTGCCGAGAGCATCGCCGATAACGTGGAGTACCATAGCCCGCATACCCAGGTCGTCGTGGTTGTGGCCGTGACCTCCGCTGCCTTCCTTCCTGGGCTTGTTGTGGTTGTGGCCGACGTGCCACGAGTCCTGGCGGATAGCCTGATAACCGTAACCGTTACCCCCAGCTGGCCTAAGTCCATCTGATGGGGTGGCTCGGAGTGGAGAGTGTTCATTTGGCTCGGCTTGCTCACGGGTTGGCGATGAGGGGCCGGCAGATTCGTCAAAGTCATCTGCACTTTGAATGTCGTCCAAGGAGTTGCGGCTTGCTTCGATAATCTCCTGGCGGAAACTAGCGGGGTGGATGTTGATATCAGAAGCGAGGCGGCTTGTGATGCTGCTTGAGCGAACCTTGGAGCGTTTGTGGCGAGGCGACTTGTTGCTGCCGTATCTGCTCAGAGAAAGCGACGGGTCGCTCCCCTTAGATGTGCTGGCCGTCTCATCAGAGCTTGTAAACTTGAGCTGTCTTTCTCTTCCTGAATCTGTGGAGCGTCTGGGAGTTCGTGTGGCCCGTGACACCGCAGCTTCTGGTAGAACATCTCCAACCCTTCCATCTTCGTCTGCAGCATCGGTCAAAATGTTTTCAGTGCCAATTTGCCCCTCCTCAGCTGTTCTAACTTCGTCACCATGGCTATGTCCCTCGTGGCCGTGTGCGTGCTCTTCAGGCCCGTGCGAATGTCCATGTCCACCGAGAACGAAGAACCCAACGATATTCGACGCAAGGCCCAAACAGCCAACAATCAGGATGAGTTGTGGGTTTGTAATAGTGGCAATGTTGACGAATCTCGTAATGGCCTCGAGGATAATAGAGAGACATAGCGCAATGAGGAACACCGCGTTGAAGAAGGCACCTAGAATCTCTGCTCGTAGCCACTGTGGGAAAGTCAGATACCATTTTATATTTCGAGATCGAAGATACTTACACCAAAGGAATATTTGTCCGAGCTAGACTTTTGCGCAGCTTTGACGGCCCATAATCCGACGAGTAGCGAAATAATATCGTTCAGCTATCCCATGTTAGCATAGCTGTCCTGTCTCAAATACCGTGAGGCGTACGTACCATATGGAAGGCATCGGCCATCAACGCCAGCGATCCCACCCAGATCCCAACTCCCAATTCGATGATGAAGAAGGCGATATCGATCACCAACATCACAATAATCCGCGTCGACTTTGTCCACGCCATCTTCGGCGGTTGCGAGCTCCCTGCTCGGTTTCCAGCTTGTGTTTGTATTCTATTTCGTCCAGGTCGTTGCGAACGAGCGACTTAAGCTGTAGTATTCGTTGTTGATCCAGTCTTTGTCTGCTGCGTGTTTGTCCGTGGAGCTGCAGTCGAACACAGCAGACGTAGTCGTTGAAAAAGCCAGATCCCCGAACGAATGGTCTATTGCTGAGGTCGTACCTGCGTCGCCACAGCTCCTCAATTCACAGCCTCGCGTTGCTCAAACATCGAGGCTAGTGGGAAATATGGAGACGGGATCGGAGGGGACAGGCCTGAAGTGATCTTGTACAAGTACCTAAGCGATGGGCTGGAATGTGTGTAATTGTATGTACGAGTACGTAAACAAACGTATCACGCCATCGGAATAAAGCAATAGTTCTGAAATGGAAGCAGTAAGGGGGTTCTGGATTTGTATTGATTGATATTTATATGGCATGTGGCTAATTTGAATTTCCTGACATGCACTTCGCCACGACTGTATGTTGCATCGTAATCGTAATGTGCATGGAGTACACACAAAAGCCTTGACAGCCGTTAGGAGGCGACACCCGCGCGGCTATCCGATCTCGGGGTTGTGCACGGAGATATCTATCCCACTCCTCTAGCTAGACCAGCACACCCACCTCCTCTTAGCTTGGGATAGCTTGGGATAGGCAGCACCAATTGTTAAGAGTAGCGCTGTTGTAGCGTAGCATGGAAGCACTGGGCATCGGGCACAGACGTGGAGTTCGCATGAGATGGATGTTCGTGCATCTGTAGTGTAGCCAGCCTTATGAAATAGTGTTTGATATGTCACTTTATAGTTTGCATCCTATGTATTGTATGTATTGTTACTGTTGCTTCAACAGCCTCCCCCAATTATTGTCCAACCTCATGCTTATCATCAGCATTCTATCTGTATTCTCCGCGTCGGGTGCCTTAGCAAACCCGGCCATTATTATTTCTTCCAGATTATATAAGCTTGATCTTCTCCGTATCAGCTCTTGGGCCATCATCCGCCTGGGTATATAATTGTTCTCATCACGGCCCTCTTTGTATGGGTGCCAAGCTTGCGTCCCCTGTAGGTTAGGCAATATATATCGGTCTTTGCCTTGTGTAGACCGATGCTCAGCTGCCTGATAATCTCCTAGGTATATCCGTTTTCAGCGCCCTCTCTTACTATCTCTTACCTCAATTGCCACAAGGATGCCGAAGCAGACGAGGCATAACTGATCCCAAGGCGTAAGCAACTTCTTTGGCTGGGTTAGGAATGGACTTACCAGCAGACACAACACACCTATCAGTGTGAGCTCGAATCCACCAGCCAATGCCTTACCTCGGGTGATAGCATTTTGCTGCCTCCACCACCGGAATGTCCCCAGCAATAGTGTCGCCATCGCTGCGCCCTGGCAGATAGCCCCAAGTGGCTTCCCGGTGATGAAGTACCCGATGTGCGGATCGGGATCTATGGTCTTCTGGAGAGTGAAGAGCTGCGAGATGATAACGCCGAGCATGGACAGGGCCTGAGATGTCCTGAGATAGCCGAGGAACGTACGCTCTAGAGCTGTGAAAGCGGATTAGCCTAACTGATCTACTTATCTCCTTCACTGCATGCGAAGATGGGAATGAATCTGAAACAGATGGATCTGAGAATCGTTGAAGGAAAATAAACGTATATTGGAATACAGCAAGGGTAGATAGAGATCGAGCACGGCCACTGGAGGAGCTATCTTATCCGAGACATGTAACCGCTTGGCCAATAGGTAACATTTACCAGGAGATGAAGCGCGGATGAAGTGAGGTGCGTACGCCAGGACTGTGAGGTGGCGTCGTTATTCGTTGCGTGCTGAGGTGCACGAGTTCAACGATCAACATTGAGCCTGCGGAAGTTGCTTCTCCGCCATCCAATCCAACACCCTGGAAAATAAAAAGCAAAAAGCGGCGAGGCATCCTAACCCCGGCTGCGGATAAACGCACCCTGGCGTGCGTTGCAAAACTCAGAAACAGACCCGAGACATATCAAGAAACGGTGCAGAATAGCGGGGGCTGTAGAGGTTTCCATACCTAAATGATCCCGATTATGGGCCTGGTCAACGATAACACTGATCTGTCTCCCCCAAAACTTCTTCAATTCATAGGACACGCGCGCCAGGCCCTGCGGCGGGCCCAAGGACTGTCGAGAGCGGTTGCGTGAGGAGGCTCGCTCGTGAGCAGTCGTCGCATCGCTGTACTGCGATCGATAGCGCGCGAGCTCATGGGAATCTATGGCATAGGAGCGCCTGCGGCGACCTAAGTCCTCCTCCTCCCCGCTCGACCCCGCGGCGGCCATAGTGCCTGTGTATAGAGATATGCTCGGTGCGTGTATGGATGGACGGATGCCTGTGCGTACATCGGGGCGAGATAAAAATAGGCGCGCGAGTGGATTGCCGTGGGGCGCGAGTGAGGACAGAGAGCGGGGGTATATGCGGTGTCCTGAGATATGATTTGCTTTTCTGTTGTGGCGTGGAGAGCAGGATGGGGGTTTTGGATGTCAATTGCGCAATCCGCAACGTGGGTGACCAGGAAGGTGGCACAGAGGTCCCCGGTCAAGGTATAATCAATGGCAGGCGGCCCCGGCGAGCTCTGGCAGCATCTGCTTCGCTTTAATAGATGGAAAAACTGCAGTGGATCAAAGGAAAGTAGATTAGGACAATCTGTCACATGGAGACATGGAAGGGAAAAGTTGAATTTGTGAGCCGGCGACGTCGAAAGTGCTACATAATGGGCAATCCCTAGTTTGGAAGCTGGGAGCTAACTATTAGTGATAGGTTGGGGTTGACAGGTACGTACCCTTTTCTCCAGAGTTGGCCGTCGTGCCAGTGTTAATGGAGTACTTTGGGCGGCAGAGTCGCATCGGGTGGGGGGAATGAACCCTATCGATTATACTACCTCACCTCAAATCAAGCTACCAAAAGCAAGACAAATGGAGATACCTCCCTCTACATTTTAGATTGTTTTGTTCCTCGATATTAACGGGAACTGCTCGGGATTGTCCACCTGACAGACAATCCAACAAATCCAACAGATTGACAAGGAGGAGGGATCTGGAATGGATGTTCATGGGAGGAGAGCAAGGCAGGAAGCACCAGCACAAAGGCTGAAGATCACGGCGCGAACTAATGCAGCTATAGAATTGACAAAATGACAGTAGCAGGCCTTCCTCGATGCAATAATATGGAATGAGAAGATGCAGGTCGAGAATGGATAGCGATGCCGCGTTCACGCCGAATACTGCTTTCAAAGCCTGGTATTCTCACCTGCAAGCGTCCAAAGGAGGAAGCAATTGACTTTTCTTTATACTTCTTTGTGCTTCAGACTCTCAGGAGCCTTCTTCAACTTCCATCGTCTGAGACACATGCGCTGTGGCCATTCCAGAACTGTTCTCCTGTGACTTCCATTCGTCCCGTGGCGCTCTCGGCTTCCATACAAATACATGCTGCATTCATCTATTGCGCCGACGGACGGCTTGCAGGACAAAGGGGATCAGCTCTTCAATAGCCAGGATCCCGTCTTGTGATCCCCGAGCAGAGTGTAGCGACAGGTTCATTCATGTTGCGTTGACACATTGCGCATATGTATGTCCTCGTCACAGAGAGCCTTCGGCTGGCCTTCCTCCTTTCACACGAGGGAATGCCGGAAATGCAGACGCAGCGCCGCGCAGTGCAGCTGCTTCTGTGTTGTATATGACCACAAAGACTCAATGCCGTGCGCAGTATAATGGCCCGTTTTATAGCCGTCTGCTGGAACAACATTGAAACATCAGTCCTCGGCTCCATTTGGTTTGCAATTCAGAGATCCTCATGCCGGGTAGTTACAGGGCACTACATACCATACTCTATTCGTACCTGCGGGCATCTCACACCATGGCTTCCCTCGCGGCGGGGAATTACAGTTGTACCTTATCACTGGCGTGCACGGCGCGGTATCACGGACCGCTAGACCGATCGACCCACCTGGACAAAGCATGGCAAGCTAGGTCGAGGATGTTGAGGGAACGATCCGCTGGGTTTGCGTTGGCAACACACGTCGATCAATGTTAATGTAGGGGAGTCTATAACATCGATTGTTTCAGAGAGCTCTTTTAAGGACCACTCCAAGATATATGTCGGCAAGTCTAGAGTCTACCTTATATGGCCGTGCTCCGCCGAACTGCTGCCCGTGTACTCTATCGTGAAGGACTAGGAATTCAGCCGTGATGGATGAATACGGTCCAACACGCCACGCCTGCGCTTACTTACCTACAGTATGGGGTTGTTGAAGTTTAATTGTGTGAATGTGGGTGTGTGCCCTTGTGTGCGCTTCTCGGATGCATCGTGTGCGTTCATGTGCATTCCACTGTGGCCCTAGCATCGATGCTACCCTCGCCAGCATGAACTCATACATACAAATCACAGAGTAACATCCAGGCCTCATACACTTGCAGACTTGACATGGGACACACTGGGCCTGTGGTAACGTGGATTCGGGAGCGATCTCGCCGGATGCTGATCTTCTAGTAAGGTACTGTACGATCGGCACAGACCTCCCACCAAGAAAGACCCCCATCTTATGCACAATCCTTCCAGGGACAACAACCCCTCCAACGCATCTCTTTTGCACCACGGCGCACGCTACATAGAAGCTATCCTATGAGAGCAATAAGATATCTGTTTTGGATGAGCGGAGACATGCAAGCCGGCATCAGTCGCTCGGGCAGTGGCCGAGTATGACTCTCTGACACTTTGCTCGAACATCGATAAACCTGTGAGAACGGGTAACTAACTGGCGCTGGTGCCCACCTGTTGTTTGCCCCTCTCAACACCCGATATTCAACCGGCATAACTGGACCCTTTTTCCGCCAATCTGGCGGGCCATCCGCGTTGTCCCCCATATTTATCGCCCAAGATGAGAAATCTCAATCAAGTCCACAACACCCTAGCTTGCCCCTCCCACCCGAACTTTCTCAAAGCTCCCCACAGTCCTCGAGCTTCATCGCTGAGGCGGTCCGCCTGCACCGATTCGGCTGATGCATGGGCAATAACAAACCAGATTGAGCCAATTGATTGCAGGCAGACGCCTTTGAATCGAGCCATGGCCTCTTCCTGCCACCCTGCACTTTGCTGACCTCTCGCCAGCCTCACCGTCACTTAGCCGGCAGGTTGCACTTTACATCACAGACCATGTTCAACCGTCAGATGCATGGGTGTGGTGGCCTCTATAGCGGCGGAAGGAAACCACTTAAATTCCGTTTAAGAACATTAGGTTTGAGATATATCAGCACCGAAGGCAGCTGATTAAGTCTGTTGATACTTCTTAAGATCTGCTATATATGACAATCGGGGACCACCTCGCCGTTTTTCTACCCCCAACGTCTCTCTGTGTCCATGTTGCCTTGCTTCTGAATTCAACATATGCAAAGCTGTTCGTTTATTAACAACAGCGCCTCCATCCCACGTAAAATTCTGGCTTTGTGGCTACATTGATCGGAAAGCCAGCCTCTCAGAAATAATGACGGAAACCGCGGAGCTCCCGACGCCAGTCGTAGAGGTGACGACTGAGCTGACCTCCGATTCTATTGCTACTACAGCCAGAGGCTCTGAAGTCCATTCACCGTCAAGTAACAGAACGGCCAGTACACCTGCGTCGGAGCTGTCGTCTATTGAGGCGTTGAAGGGATTCAAGTCAACAAATCTCGGCGTGTCAAAAGAAAATGCTCGGGCCAAGGCTGCTACGTTGTCACTGGTTGAACAAGTGAGTAGCGTTGTCTCGAAAACATGCTTGCAATAGCTAACCAGGTCAAAGGTCTCACTGTTGAGAGCCGCAGACCACTGGAGGACCGTTGCAATTCCCAACAAGGGTATTCCCAATATCAAGACTAGTGATGGACCAAACGGTGCTCGCGGGGCAGTGTTTAAGGCCGGCACAAGAGTGAGAATTTATTATTATATCTGGTTGGGAAATATCCAGGCTGACTAATATACAGGCTGCACTGTTCCCCTGTGGCGTCTCCCTCGCAGCGACTTGGGATACAAAGTTACTCTACGAGGTCGGACAGCATCTTGGCGAGGAAACCAAGGCTCGCTCTGCACATGTGCTCCTGGCACCAACAGTATGCCTGCACCGAGGACCCCTCGGCGGCCGTAACTTTGAATCATTCTCAGAAGACCCTCTTTTGACGGGGAAACTCGCCGCATCTTATATTAATGGCCTTCAGCAAAAGGGAATTGCTGCTACCATCAAGCGTACGTATTCGCTGTCGTCTGTGAAACATCGCGTGTGATAAATGTACTGACTTGGCTGTAGATTTCGTTGCCAACGAGCAAGAGACTGAAAGGCTGACAATGGATTCAGAGCTCTCTGAGAGAGCTCTTCGTGAACTCTACCTTCGTCCGTTTGAGATTGCTGTAAGGGAATCTAACCCCTGGGCCGTCATGTCCTCTTACAATCTCATCAATGGTGTCCATGCGGATATGAATACCCACACTCTGAAAGAGATCTTGCGCGGAGAATGGAAATATGATGGGTAAGTTATATGCTATCATGATAAAATGCGTTACTTACACATTATAGATTGGTTATGTCAGATTGGACAGGAGTCAACTCTGTAGCAGAATCCATAGAGGCTGGCTGTGATCTGGAAATGCCGTATTCGGATAAATGGCGTGGAGAAAAAGCGATTCAGGCCGTCAAAGATGGGAAGCTAAGCCAGGACGCCGTAGAGAAGGCTGCTGCCAACGTCTTATACCTAATCGACCGTGTCAGAGGCCAGGACACATCGCCCGAGGAACCCGAGAGGGAAGAGGATATCCCTGAGACGAGAGAACTAATCCGCAGGGCAGGTTCCCAGGGATTGACCTTGTTGAAGAATAGGACCAACCTCCTTCCGCTCGACGCCGAGAAGACGAAGATTGCTGTCATCGGACCCAATGCCAACAGAGCCATTGCTGGCGGTGGTGGTAGCGCCAGTTTAAACCCATACTATAACACTCTGCCACTATGGAGCATTCAAAGAGCATCGAGTAAGGATGTCACGTATGCCTTGGGCTGCGATATCTATAAATGGGTTCCCCTGGCGACACCATTCTGCAAGGCCCTCACCGGCGAAGAAGGCGTTACCATCGAGTTCTACGTTGGCGATAAATTCGAGGGGGAGCCGACTGTGGTCCAGACAAGAACGAGCACAGATCTTATGCTGTGGGATTCTGCACCCACGGAAGTCGGGAATGTCTGGTCTGCCTATGTCAGAGCAAAGCTTACTCCCAAGACTACTGGAAAGCACAAGTTTAGTTTCTTCAGCGTTGGCCCCGGACGCCTATCCATCGACGGCAAGCTACTTGCGGATCTGTGGGACTGGACTGAGCAAGGAGAGACTATGTTCGACGGCTCGGAAGATGTCGTGGTTGAGATCGAGCTCGAGGCCGGTCGCACGTATGAGCTAGTGTCGGAACTCACCAACGAGATCCGCCCCATGTCGAAGCAGATTGCCATCGGCCGCACGCATGGCCCCGGAGGTGTGCGTATCGGATACAAGGAGGAGGACAAGGTGGACCATCTGCAACAGGCCGTTGATGCCGCCACAGAGGCTGATGTCGCTGTTGTGATTGTCGGTCTGGATTCGGAATGGGAGTCTGAAGGGTACGATCGTGCCAACATGGATCTCCCCAAGGACGGCAGCCAGGACCGCTTGGTGGAGGCTGTTCTGAAGGCGAACCCGAACACGATCGTTGTCGTCCAGGCCGGCTCGCCGGTCACTATGCCTTGGGCTGACAAGGTCCCGAGTATACTGCAAGCGTGGTACCAAGGCCAAGAAGCTGGAAATGCTTTGGCTGATGTTCTATTTGGCCGTGTTAACCCCAGCGGCAAGCTTCCTGTAAGTTAACCTTTCACTTTGCCCTGTATGGCGATCTAACCCGTACAGACTACGTTCCCAGTCCGTCTCCAAGATAACCCAACCTACCACACGTGGCCTGGTGAGAACAAGAAGGTTGTCTACGGAGAGGGCATCTTTATGGGATACCGCCACTACGAGCGCCTCGCTATCAAGCCCCTCTTCGCCTTCGGCCACGGCCTCTCTTACACCACTTTCACATATGGCGCCATCACACTTTCCAATACCACCCTGTCTGCCAATGAGAAGCTGACAGTCACCATCCCGATCACCAACTCGGGCAAGGTTGATGGCGCGGAAGTGGTACAGGGCTACGTCCACGACGTTAAGTCCAGGCTGGTGCGTCCAGAGAAGGAGCTGGCTGTATTTGACAAGGTCTTCCTGAAGGCCGGTGAGACGAAGGATGTTGTTCTTACGCTGGATAAGCTCTCTGTTGGGTATTACGATACTCGTCTCAAGGCGTGGATTGCTGAAGAGGGCGAGTTCAAGATTCTGGTTGGCTCGTCATCCGCGGATATACGGTATGCATACTTTCTCACCCCTCGTATCGCGATTTGATTGGTGCTAATTCTTGATACAGACAATCGGCTACATTCGATGTTGCTGAATCTTTCACTTGGATTTTCTAAGGACCGGGGGTATATTTCACATAGATTTTTCGTTTGAATACCAGTGCCTGGACGGCGCAATACCATTATCAGATGAACAACCCGTACTTTCCTTATGAACGCCAGACTTATATCTAACTAAGAATGCGCGTGGAATACTCCTACTCCGTAAATACAAAATACGAATAACAAATGTGACTTGCAGCCATGGAGTGGCCTAGATTGAGTTCGGGGCGTTTTAATGTCATTTAATGTCATTACGGTCTCCACATTAGGGGTTGTCTATCGAATGCTGCGATATAAATAAAATGCATAATAATCAATTAAACCTAAACGGGACGACAGCCTTGTCGCGGCCCTGCCCAGGCCCCCGAATCGAGAACACCAATATTCTGAACGTTGACACCACTATACTACGTACCCTCGTCCATTTTTCTTTCCCTCCTTCAATTCTGTTTCAAACATTTTCGTGAATGCCTGTCTTTACTCTATAAAATATATATTCCTTCACGATATCCGCTGGACGAATTGAGCCGCGCAGCTCCTACTGTACTGTACGTCACTGACACCGCTGCTGTCCTCTTCTCGACCCTTACCACAGCACACCCACGACTACGAGGCTGGATCCACAGGTATGGCGAGCAGATAGCGCCATGAGCAGCAACTACAACCACCTCCGGACGCGCTCATCGCGCGACCACTTCATGGAGCCTCCATCGATAGTATCGCGAGTTCTCAATGTTCTCCCGACTCGTCTCGCTGTCCTCGCATTCAGGGTGTTGGACAAGCCCCGCGGAGCAATAGCACAATTTCCTACCACACTGCGGAATGCACGGCGGGCCGCGCGGCGGCCGACGCTGCGTACATTGGTGAATGTGCCGAATGCGTTTATTGCTTTCTGGTTCCTGTTGTTAATGTGGGGAGAGCGGTGGGCGTTCCATAGTGCGATTAAACAGTGCAGATGGGAGAATTGGGAGAGATGGGTAGGTCCTTTCTCCGCAGTACGGTTCCGAGACGAATGCTAACAGTTCCACAGCCTCAAGCAGCGACGCCTCATCACCTCGTTCTTCTCGCGGATCCGCAACTTGTCGATCCGCATACTTATACTGGGCGGCCGTGGCCGCTGTCGACGTTTACGGAGTTACATACGGATAATTACCTCAGACGCTCGTATACGAATTTGCAGCTCAAGCTGCAGCCAGATACTATATTCTTTCTCGGCGACCTCTTCGATGGAGGTAGGGAATGGGCGACGATGCGGGGGGATACAGAAGACCCGGAGTGGCAGACACAACAGCGTGCAAAAGACGAAGCAGCATTAGTAGGATACTGGAAGAAGAACTACGGCGAAAGCTTCTGGATGCAGGAATACGAGCGCTTTGGGAAGATCTTCTTCAGTCTCTTCAACTTGGGGAACCCAACATCAGAGGCGAGCCCAGGACAGCGGGGTCGCAAGATCATCGCGAGTCTTCCGGGGAACCACGATCTGGGGTTCGGAGCTAAGATCAAGATGCCAGTGCGGAATCGATTCGAGGCATTTTTCGGGGAGGCGAACCGCGTGGATGTTATAGCCAACCACACCTTTGTCAGCATAGACAGCGTGAGCCTGAGCGCTGGCGCGGATAAGAGCGAGATCGACAATCGGGACGTGTATGCGCCGGTAGAGGAGTTCCTAGCTGGCGTGCAGGCACGCAAGCGTCGTGCCATAGCGCGTGAGCTCCGCTACATACGAGGTGAACCAGAGGAACTTAAGCACCCGAGGACCATTCAGAGTACGGATGGACTGGTGTTGAAGGAGAGTGATTTCTTGCCCAACGACCCAGGAGAGGCGAATAGCAACGACCTCCCCACTGTCCTCCTCACCCACGTCCCGCTGTACCGCGAGCCCGGCACGCCCTGTGGCCCTCAGCGTGAACACTGGCCACCTGCCACGCCTCCCAAGGGGCAACTCGGACCCGTCATCCCCGACCACCGCAACGCGATCGCCGTGTCGCGCGGCTACCAGTACCAGAACGTGTTGTCGCAGACGGACTCGGCGCGCCTGCTGAAGACGATCGGGAACGTGCAGCACGTCTTCAGTGGCGACGACCACGACTACTGCGAGTTGGTGCACGACGAGGCGAATTCGGGCGTTGGGATTATTGGTCGCGCGAGGGAGATCACCGTCAAGAGTATATCATGGTGTATGGGTGTCCGCCAGCCTGGATTCCTCATGGCTAGTCTCTGGAATCCGATTGGGCCCGATGGACGCCCTCTGGGTACCAAAGGTGGCGGACACGGGGCAGTGAACGATGTTCCTGCAACGACGATCGAGACGCATCTCTGCCTGCTCCCGAACCAGATCTCGATCTTCATCCGCTACATCTTCCTCTTCATCATCACCATCTTTTCTCTCCTCGTCCGCGCCGTTCTGACACAGACGATGGGGCTCCCACCTTCCCTGCCACCATCGGCATTCTCCTTCTCCACACTGTCGAAAGGAGACACTCCGCTACTCCCGACATCGAAGCGCGGTGCTGAGCTACACAGGTCGTCAGACTCCTCGACGAGCAGCACGTCGAGCACGTTGAGCGGGCATCTTGCACCGCGGAGCACCGCGGCGAGGACGCGCAGTGTGAGTCCCGCGGTGGGCTACGGGTTGCCGGCGGCGCAGGCGCAGAACCGGTATGCGCCTCCGGCGTGGGGAGAGGAGAAGGAGAAAGAGAAGGGGGTTAGGGAGTTTGGGGATGAGAAGGGAGTGAAGCAGGGGACGCCGTTAGGGCGGATAGGGAGGGAGGTTGCGGGGAGCGTGTGGAGGGTTTTGTGGGTGGCGGTATCATTGTGGGTGTGGTTAACTTGGAGTGGGTAGGATATAATTCTATATATGAGGTAATGAACATTTTTTGGGATAATATGTGATTTCTTGAGTGTGACTAGATACCTGGGGCCAGTGCCGGACTCGAAATGGGAGTGAAAACGAAAATTAGAATTCACATAACAGTTCCTGAAAACTTGATACTTCAGCTCAGAGATTAATTGCCGGGTGTGACTATATTTATCGCACCCATATACTACGGACTAACTATCCATTGTCCCCATCCCAGAGACATAGCACAGTACGCCGCTGTTGCCGCGGCCCAATCGTCCGATTCATATCCCCGACCTGATAGCAACGCCTAACACGACAATATGATGAAGGGGCCCAATCCAACCCCGGGGTTCATGACCCTATACCATCCCATACCCCCTAAAACGCCCCGCAAAAACACCCGAAAACAAGACTATGACATGAAGATAAATAGATCGTTAGATGATGAGGTATAGTATTGGCGCCGCGCTGGAATAAAAACTGGACAGATGGATTGTGGTGGTAGTCGGAGTGAAGATGTGGTGATGACAATGTGGCGGTAAATTTTGATGATAGAGAGTGATCTGACATCGCCGTGGGTATTAAGCGTCAAAATGCAATGAAAGCGTATAAACAGGCGCGCCGATCCCCAGTCTAGAAGGTGAAATTCACATTCCCCAACGACGCAATAATCTTATCCTCGTCCGTCTCCGTCGCCGAGCTGGTCGCTTGGCTGCTCCCCGTCGGCGTCGGCGTCATGCCGTGTCCGCTTTCTGCATCGTGCGTATTCATCACTCCTTGCGCCGTGGCCGCTTCCGCAGCCGCGCGCCGTCGCGCCTCTGTGCGATCTGCTAGGCTTACGCCGCTAGCCTGCCCGACTTCATTCTCCTGGATGTCCTGGAAGCTCCAGCTGGGCTGGAAGGTGGTGGAGTCCCATGCATGGTCGACACGTTCGTAGAGCTCGTCGATCTGCTCGAGCGAAATCTTTGAGGTCTCGAAGACAAGAAACCAGACGAAGAATATGGCTGCGACGCAGAAAGTACCCCAGAGGAAGAAGACTTTGGCGCCGAGATCAGCGTAACCGGGGCCGTTGTTCACAAGATAGGGTGTTGCGTAGGCGATGGCCCAGTTGAAGAGCCAGTTTGTGGCGGTGGAGATGGACATGGACTTGGCGCGGACCTTGAGAGGGTAGATCTCCGACGTAACGACCCAGGCGACGGGGCCCCAGGACATGGCGAAGAAGGCAATGTATACGCAGACGAAGGCGATCATGACTTTATTCCAGACTTGATCGTTAGGCTGGTCGCCAAACGCAGTGCCCACTATGGCAACAATCAGCTGCGACCCTGCCATGCCAACAGCGCCAGCCAGGAGGAGGCGGCGTCGGCCCCAGGCTTCCACTAGGAACATGCCGGGGACGGTGCAGACGACGTTCACGACGTTCGTCACCAGGCTGTATATGAATGGCGACTCGATCCCGGCATGTTTGAAAAACGTAGTACCATAGTAGAAGACAAAATTGCACCCGCTCAGCTGCTGGAGCATTTGTAAACCACATCCAGTCAGGAGCCTAAGTCCAAGATGAGGCGCGCCGCGGAACACATCTCGATAGGTGGATGGCCCAAGAGAGAGTTCGTAGGCATGGTTAGCCTCAATCTCTGCTATTTCCTCGATTAATGCGGGGTGAGTTATATCGAGGCGCCGTATCCGAGAGAGGGATTCCGCAGCCTCCGCGTGCATCTCACGTTTGATAAGATATCGAGGGGTTTCGGGGAGAATAACTAGCCCGATAAATAGAATGCCAGCCCACACAAACTGTAAGGCGACAGGTATCCGAAAGCAGTTGGCAGAATCCAGATTTGAGGTAAGGTAGTTTACTACCGCAGCAATGAAGAGGCCAACGGTGATGGCGAGTTGGTAGCAGCAAACCAACGCCCCGCGAATCCATTTTGGTGCCATCTCGGATTGATACAACGGAACAAGCACGGATATCGTTCCAACGCCCATGCCAGCAAAGAATCTAGGGAGTGTTAACATGGCCAATAGAGGGGGGGTTATCTCCGGTTCATACCTTCCAGCGGCAAAGAGGCGAATCGTTGTTGAAGCAGTCTGCATCGCGACACCACATGTGAAGACCAATACTGCCAACATGAGCGACTTCCGACGCCCTATCCTATCACCAATCGGGGCAGCGAGTAAGGCTCCAAAGAAAGTCCCCGCGCTTAGTATCGACACTATTTCCGATGACTGTGTGGGGGTTATCGCAAATTGGCCATCGTCGTCCTTGGTGCCCGTTGAGAAATGGTCGAGCCACCATCGCATCGCAATGATGCCGCTGATCGTGCTGCAAGTCCAAAAGTCAGTCCGTGTGCCATGTGCCAGTCTCGCGCAAAGCGCTTACCCAGTATCATATCCAAAGAGAATTCCTCCGAACGCAACGAAGGCACCGATCATAATCGCTGGTGCCGAGGAACCGGCCGCGCTTTCGGGCTTCCGCCATGCTGTCAGGTCAAACACCTTCATCGCGGTGTTGCGCCGTCGGGACGGCAGGTCTTGTGTATCGCGCGAAGGGTGGCCAGTGTCAATCTCCCCCCTCCTCTAACCTATTGGCCCTTGCTGGAAGCAGTATCGATCGGAACTAGCGGCGTCGACGAATTCGAGGGCATCAGATTCGACTTCGCGACGAAGGGTCTCATTGGGCTGGCTGTGCGAAGACGAAGGAGTCCCTCTTCGCGCAGGGTACGTGGCGAGTGCTGTTCTCGCAGACTCTGGCAGAGAGTCCGATTATGACCGACGGAGGCTTGTGGTCGGGTATTCCCAGAGATAATGTCGTATGTGGAGATTGCCTGGATTGCCTCGAATGGGGCGACAAGAAGGTGGGTTGATGGGTGGAAGTGGTTGAAGTACAACTGCGGGTCTGTGTGGATTATCTATGCGTCTATGGGAGTACGGTCGAGACGCCTATTTGGCGGGGAAGGAAAGGAGGCGGGTTAGCGATCGTAGGTGTCAGGAACATGCCGGACCGGGCGCGGACAGCCGTTATTTTAGTCAAACCACACAAATGGCGGGGCGTTATATTATAAACCATCATCACAAGCAGCTCTCGAGTTCTACCATAATTATACCATTATACTATTATTTACTTCATTTTCCATCTACCTCGCTATTTTACTATATATAAACCAATATATGCGTACATATCCACAGACACATACACAACGAAACAATACAAAGCACTCCCGCCTATGTATCCCGCCCGTGCCGGACTCCTTTGTGTCGCACATTCCGTGGTGGAAATTCTGAACACTATGGTTGGCTCCTTACCTTTCTCCTCACCACTTGGCATTTCTAGGATCTCTGCCACCATCCTCATCCAAGTCTGACCACCCCCTCCCGCCCTCGACCCTTATGTTGTGCGGTGGGAATGATCTACTGACGAAGGACATAGTAGCCCCGATGCGCTTACAGGCGTGTTAGCACATGGAGTATATCCTGCGAGCAGTCACTTGTGACCCATCCTTTCTGCCAGAAATAACGGCTCTTAGTGCCTTGACCGCGGCAAAGAAGAAATGGAGACTCTCTGGGACTTCTGCCAGACCAGTGCGGCACAGTAGGATTGCATATTCCCTGTGCACAGCGGCACAGAACTGAGCCTGCCACCCCTGGCTCTTATTGCGGGCACAGCGCATGTGCTACGCTACACAGAACCTGCTCCGCACACACATGCGAGCAATACACAATGAAAATTTGTGTCCCCGCCAGGCCTCGCGCTCTTCCTCATCATAAGCGTGTTGTGCACAAGCGAGCGTGGAGTATATCTTTTGCTGCGCACTGTTATCCCCAGCCTAACCAAAAGTCATATATGTGAGTTATTATATTCTGTAGAAGTACACCTACAAACGTCTCTAGCTTCTGCACTACCAACAACATCCCCAGGTCCTGTCAAGGCAACCCGCCCATTCCCGCGCACGCGAGAAAAATGATCGGCCTTCTCTTTCCGGCTCCACTTTCCTACATGTCGCAATGTGCTTTGGACCCTGATGAGCGAGTCGATAGCCAGTCCAGCCTCTCAGATCACCTGACTGAGACACTGGATATCTCAATTTCTTGGTCTCTTATGCCCATTCCAGTCCATGTTTGAGTAATAAGAGACAAATAAGCAAGTGGCTATTGTGCGCCGCTCCATATTGTTTCAAACCCGCGCTCGCAACATATCGTTACCTGTGATTCTTACAACGATTGTTTCGCAATCTCAAAAATATGGCAAAGGCCTGAGGCAAGTGAGAATAGTTATTTCATTTCCGCATGCACAATCTTGGTGCAATTTTTTACCTCTTGCGCTGCGTGCCAGTTGCGAAGCTATTTTCTCTCTTTGTCCTTGAATATGTCTTTATTGTTCAACTGCCGCATGCGGCTACGAGTAAGAGACTCCCTATTTTACTTGATGGTAGCCATGGCCATGAGTTACACTCGTTCTGCCCTTTTCATTTTGTCCATAGATTTACAGATCTCCAATTTATACTTTTTCCCCTGACGGTGTCGCCCAACATGGCTTCTTTCCATGCTATGAACAGCTATATGGTCGGCTCGCCTAACCAGAATGCCGTAAATCATCTACTTGGGTATATGGAACATATGGCCATTGCGAATATTAACGCATCGTTTTTGGACAGATTGGCAAACCTTCCAAGCGGACCCCCGTTTAAAGAATCTGTTCTTGATCGAGCGTTGGGCTTCTTGCGTGCCGAGTATGATGATCAGAGAGATTTCGAGTGGGCCGTTGCACTAAAACCGTGGGACTGCCGGCTGCTAAACCGTACAACTGGAGCATCGTTTACTAGAGTTTTCTGCACCAAACTCTGCATCCCGTTCGATGGGTGTTATGACGCTCTACGGGATGTTGGGCGACTAGACAACTTCCTTACCACCTTCGGTAGCCTCGCGGCTCAAGCGGCCGGCCAGCGACCGATCAGAGGGGCGATGAACCCGTGGTATATCAAGGAACTGGTATTTTATCAGGACCCTTTGTCCACAAGCACGGATCCTGGGTCGCTTCGTGATCAATCAAAAGTTAAATCTAACTGGCACTTTCGCAAACGCCTGGATGAGGATTTTAAAGCAGGATTGTTACCTACGGTGACCCCAAAACGGATGAAGGCTTACGCAAAGATATGCGACGAAGCTCACGAGGAACAATTGAGGGGATTACTTTCATATGACCCCAACAAAGTCTGTTTGATGTGGCTTAGAATTATTGATCTGTTAAAATTTCTGCCAAACCTTGAGGCTTTTCAGTAGGCGTATATCAAATCTGCAACGGTTACCCATATGCTAACAAACTCGTAGTTGGCACTCTGATGCCCAAGTTATGGAACCTTTCCTTTCGGCCATCTCCCACTTCTGCAAGAAGTTAAAGGTTCTGGAGATTGATCTCCACAATTCGTTTGACACCAACGAATATATGCTGAATGCATGGAATAGGTTCTATCTGAGTGAGACTACCGGCAGGCTGTATCAATCGCACCAGATATTGAACAAGCCGGTGGCGAAACTCATATGCGAATATATTTCGAGACACCCAGAAAATAGGCCGCCACGAGAATTCCCTGCCCAGTGCCACATCATTCTCAATATCATGGTCAAAATGGACCGCGAGGTAGCCCCTATCTTTGATACAATCGGGCAGTACACCCGACATGTCCAATCGTTGCTCCTGGACCGCTCCAAGTCTCATGCATTTTTGGACGACAACAAAAAGACAGAACACGTAATGCACTTTGAGCTAATCTGGTCACACAGACCGGTGAGTTATCCATCATCCATAGCGCATATCCGCTTCTAACATTACGGTGATACTAGTTTGGCGTTACCGAGTTGTGTCTTGTAGACACCGACGCTACAATACACGATCTTCTTATGAGAGCCATAATACCTGAATCGATTGAGAGTCTTGACATCACAAATGGCCAGTCCCTTGATCATGTCTACTTTCAAATCATAGCCGGCCAAAACCGGCTTCGGAAGTTCGAAATCTCATTCTCGCCGCCCGACAAGGCCAAGGAGCGCGCCTACAGCTACTGGCAGCACTACATGCTCCAGAAGCGGTTGACCTTCGACTTCCTCCGTTGCGGTGCAATCCAACTGGACGAGCTAGAGATCCGCGGTGATTTCGGCGAGCCCGCACTGAACCCCGTTGAGTTTTCGGGGCTGACAACCGACCTCTTTTTTGCGATCGAGGCTCAGGCAAAGTCCCTCGTGCGCCTGTATGTCGTCAATGAGAACATCGACCTTTCACTGCCAGAGATCGCGACTATTATTACCAAGGCGGAGAATCTCACGCAAGTGGGTATCACATGCCGCGCCTTCAGATACCAAGACGCGTTCGGACACTGGGTCGAGCAGGGCCTCGGGGTGAGTCTCCCATGGCATACTCTCTGTGACTACTAACCCCTATTTAGACACGCGGTAACTTTGAACGCTTGCTCGGCCTCCTGGGAAAAAACGGCAATCCCTTCGCCTTCACCATTCTGCGCACACACTACAACGCCCTTGACGAGGTAGTCTACGACCGCGATGGCGCCGGCCGCATCATCACCCCAACGCGCAGCGCCCTCGACCTCGAGATCATTGCCAAGAAGATGGTCGAACGCGGCCTATCGCTTGCTCACCTTGCTATCTTTTCGGAGACGAGGCTGGATAATGCGTATGCGATATTCACGGCCGACTGGGACGAGTATCTGTATGCGTTTGATCTGAAGGACGGGGTACTCCGAGGCGGCGCACAAGAGGTGCGTGCCATGTATGCTGAGTTTGAAGATGATAATAGGGACTGGATTGAGTCGAGTGACGTGGAGAAGCCGAGACCCATGGGAGGGCCGCCAGTTTAGTGATTAGGGGGTCTGAATGGGGAGGGGCTATGAATTGTATGTTTGGTGGTTTTGAGGCAATGTTGGTAGGGATGGCGTATGTATGCTATGCTATGTTGGAGAATTTATCAATCCTTTCTGGTACCAGACATGAAGTGAGAAGACATATACTGATGATAACTTCGTGATAGTTGGAGATATACTCGATGTACTATCTCCGCTGTACTGTACCCACTTGTTTGTACTACTGTGATGTGATATGTGAGGACTGACCGATGCCTAGCCAACACATGATTGGCTGTTCCCCTCAACGTACCGGCGCTACCTGAACACGACCTGAACATTGACGCCCCACGCTGATTGGCTGCATGCATGTCACCACATTCCGGGCGCTTACAGCTTCCCCAAATCGCCAGAGATGTGAATACCCGTGCCAGCACACCTGGATCCTCGCCCTCCATTGGCCATGTTATCTACAGCCTTCGTGAAGATGGAAGCGCCTCCTGTGCGGCCTATAAGCCCGGCCAGTCGCCCCCATCGTCCTCTTCTCTCTCGGAGCGCGCATTCACTCTTCATTCTGTCGATATCAAACTGTCCAGCTGCCGTCCATTCCCACAGCGGCGTCTGATGAGTCTTCATCAGCGAGGGGCATACTAAGGTCGCAAAATAATCTCGACACGGCGTCCGTAGGTGCGACAGCCTGGATTCGCCGGTCGCTATCCTGATTCTCTTCACGCTCGCTCGCCATGGTGTTCATTTCGAAGAAATGGAGGTACTTTTGGGTTATGATTGGGTTCATGGTGGCTGAGCTGGCAGGGACCGTCGCTACGTTGACATTATTCGGTATCGCCAGCCCAGATGCCTACCGGACCCAGCTATGGAAACTCGGCGGCGAGCTCGGCTTCAATTCGAGTCCGGACCAGATCTTATACGCATATGCAAACTATCGACCGATACCAAAGACACCGCTAGTTTGGTCTGATTTGTGAGTGTTGACTGCCACTCGGCGTGCCGCAACGTGAGCCTAAATGCTAACTGCCCCGCAGCATCACTAACTACAATATTGTCGTATCTGTTTTATCGATGTTTGTTTTACTCGTCAAGGTCGTCCTATTTATCATGCACATGTTCATCCCGCTCGTCAGCGTAATTATCAACACAATTATCCTTGCTCTCTGGTGTTTCAGCGCCTATGGTCAGGCTGGTCCTGACCATTCCGACCCAGAGCACCCAAGCTCAGTTGCGTGGTATATTTCGAAAAGCTGCAGCGTCGCGGAGGCGTCCGGAAACAAGCACAACTGCGAGATGGCAAAGGGATCATTTGCGTCTACCATCTTTATGATGTATGAATCTCTGCCCAAGCTGACGTTGCTATAACTGACAACTCTTTAGTGCTGTTTTCGCACTTACCATTGGACTAGGCATTTGGTCTATGATTCCCACAGAGGAAGCGAAGGAGGCGAGGAAGGCCAAGAAGGCAGAAGAGAAGGACTCGCCGTATCCCGACGCGGGAGAGAAGCTATGGGAGCTAAGGAACATCCAAACACCTGCACCGGCCTTCCAGCCTTATACCCCGCGGACGTTGGCGTTCAACACATTAGACCGCCAATTGCCGCTTCGGGAGAAGACAGAGTATGCATAGATACTGTTCAAAACAGGATAACATAGGGCTATATGGGTTAATCCCCGACCCTGAGTAACTATTCCCTTCGTTTGGTCATTGGAGTTTTGGAGTGGCAGGAAGCGGGGGGAGTGATTAAGGGACTTCATTTGTGTCAAAATTACAACGAATATACAAAGTCATAATACGATCCAGACAGTACCAGCAGGGATATTGACGCGTGAAGTATGTGATTCAGAGATATGCTACGATTATGGCTATCCGCATTCCACGTATCCATTCCGCATTCTCGTTTCCTTGTTTGTCAACTCCTGTCCTCCCGAACACCCGTCCCCGTTACCCCAAGTCTCCTAACAAACAAAATATCTTGTCCCCATGCCCCTCCGTACCACCGCCTCAAAAAGCCGTTCGTCCTGCTCTCTGTCCAACTCTTATTCTCTCCGAGAACTTGGAAAAGCCTCATCTGCATATCCTCCCAGCCCACCACGAGCGGCATAGAAAGAGAGAACGGCATCATGAACATCTTCACATTCTTCTGCGCACCAGCGCCAACTTCTACTGCACGTCGTTGCGCCCATTGTAACGAGAATAACGCCGCGCCACAAACCCAGTCTACCCAGCAGCAGTGGCCGAACTACGGATACCATGTCGAGACGAGGACCTTTGCAAACCCTACAAATCCAGGCTTTCGATACGTCCAGCTACCATTTCAACAGCAAGTCCATCACACCCATCAACTCCCTTACCCAGTCCCCCAACCCCTCCAGCAGCACGTCCACCACCCACGTCCCCCTCACCAACAACCCCTCCCCTCACCACCACCCGCTATGCCCCCTTCCCCTCCCCACATCGCCCTCTACACTCTCCTCCATCTCACCCCCACTGCTACCCCTTCCGCCATAAAAACCTCCTACCACCGCCTCGCGCTCCTCACCCACCCTGACAAAAACTCCGACCCCGCCGCCTCCGAACGTTTCAAAGCCCTCAGTGCCGCCTACGCCATTCTCTCCGACCCCAAGACTCGCGCGATTTATGATAAGCACGGGGAAGCGGCGGCGGGGAGGGCGGAGGCGTTTGATGATTCTGGGGATTTGGTGACTGGAGGAGTAGAGGTAGATGGTGCTGGGGAGGGAAAAGGCGCGGGATCTAGTGGGAGTGGAGAAGGGGCGGTTCAGAATCCTGCGAGTGGACACGTTGAGGAGCCGGCTGTGGAGCAGAGCACGTATGAGGAGCGTTTACTTGATGCGTTGCGGGCGGCGCATGACAGGG
>LNAR01000567.1:0-25185 GCA_001630585.1 Pseudogymnoascus sp. BL549
GGAGTTTGCGAGGGTGGGTTGGACGGGGGAGGTGGTTAGAGAGTGTGTTGGGTGATGGGTGGGAAACTACGATTGTCGTATGGAAATGGAAGGTGGGTACTTCACTGATGATTAAAATGAATAGATTCTATTTGCTTCGACTTATATTTCAAGATTAAGAGCTAAGGAGTACCCGTAAAGAGCCCATAGAGACACCACCGCATTACAAGTTCTTCCACTGGTCCTGCTTCCCAATGAACTCCTTCAAAGTTGTCAACTTCTCATCCAGAATCTATCCACACATTAGCCTTTATACTTGGTCTCAGATGTAATCGCAAAACTCACCTTGTGGCTCTCCTCCAGCGGCGCACCGCCATAGTACCCAAACTCATCCATCAACCTCATATTCTGGTACATCTCCTCCGCGAGATGTTCAGTCATCCCGAACCCCATCAGCTCCGCCTTGAAGTCCTTGACCTCCGACTTGGCCGCCTCAGCCTTCGCACCAGTTACCGCAGTGAAATCTGACGCAATCTCAGCCGGTGTCACGTACGCCACCGCGCCATCGTAGGTTTTGCCGAACGCCTTCTCGCCCGCAAGGAAGATACCCTTGACGAACTTACCGGTGTCGGCGGCGGTGTCGAAGAGCGGGATTGGGGCGGTGGTGCGGATGGGGAGGGGAAGCGTGTAGGACTTGGAATCGTCGCCCTTGGGACGGATGTTTTGGAGGAGGTTGGACATATAGTAGCCGGCGCGGAAGTAGGAGGCGTTGAGGCCGAGGGAGCGGATGTAATCCTCAACTGCTGCTTTGGAGTCGAAGTGGGAGACTTTTGTGAGGACGCCCTTGGTGACTAAGGGGTGTTAGCTGCTTGTTCCAATGGGATGTTGGTGACGTGGTCTTACGCTTATTAACATCGATCAGGGAGCTCCAAACAAGATGCTGCAATCCAGTTTCCTGTCCTCGTTAGTAGGGCACTTAATAACTGTGTGTGATAAAGCATACCTTTGCAGCATCAGCTACATTCTTTCCCTGTTTGATCTCGACATCTGGGTCTGCGGTCTCCCAGAAGTTGGTCACAGCGAAGGCGCCGTATGCTCCATTTAGAACGCGGGCAACATCTTTTTCATTGTTCAGGTCCGCCTACCACTTATTAGTAACAACTCTAATACATGATCGAAGAGTCATTAAACATACAGTAACGAGTTCACAGCCCTGGTCCGCGAGTGCCTTGGCGCTGGGCTTGGTGGTGTCGCGGGTCACGGCGCGGATCTTGAACTGAGCTGCGGCTTTGGAGTCTCCGAGGATGGATTTGATGACGGAGCCTCCCTGAGCACCCGTTGCGCCAAAGACGACGATAATTTTCTTTCCGTCTGAAGCCATTTGAAGTATGTTGTGATTTTTGTGGGTGAGTACTGTGTGAGAAAGCTTGAGCTATGAAGCGTGATTGCGGGGTCGATTTATGAGAGACGAAGATGTGGAATTGGCAACGATGATGTTGTAATTGTGTATTGTGGACTGAGATGAAGAATGAAAATTGTGGGAGAAGAAGGAGATATATATATACTTATTCTATCATTATAGATATTGCAATCAACGTTTTGCTTTGCCACTCTTTTTTCATGGCTGTACCTGAAGCTATCAAGCATGCCTTACGTCAGTATTCTCTAAACACTATGCGCATCATTAAATCCGTAGCACCGAAAGCCCGAATGGCGGGGTCAATAATGTAAGCAAATCCCAAGTGGGTTTAGTAAGGTTCGGAGTCTTGGCAATATTGAGGCCCGAGCTTAGTGTCCGCCGAGACGAATATTGGAAATTCAACCATGCTTAAGTATACAAGTATGCTAAGGTAATTGGTCAGTCAAGACGATGTCTATTCAAAGAAAGATGACCTGGGGTTTCCTCAAATGTGTCCCCTGCGTAGATCAGAGTTCATTGCGAACTTCTATATTCTATCACATTTCTTCTAGTAAATCTCATTTCTTTCACGATATCGTGGTAGATGCAGTACATAAGTTTTGAATAGAGTCTGCGCTTTCGTTAAATATTCATCAACGCCATTGTTTGTAAATCTAAAATGGCTGCATATTCATATGCATTTCAGCAGGAACCACCTTCTAAGATCGTTCTCCTTTTCATCCTCACTTCAACAGCTCCTTAATCTCCCTCCCCACATTCTTAATCCTCGGATCTACCGCCTTGCCGAGCGCCTTGGTTACTGCCTGATCAATTCCGTACACCTCCTTCGCTGCGGTTCTAACCTCTTCCCCGAGCCCCAGCAGCGTCCCCGTTGCAATCATCGCCCGATAAAGCACCTCCGAGTCCTTCTGCTCACTAAGTATACCCGCCAAGCACTCCAGCCACGCGACAGACTGCTCAAACCTTGTAGCAGAGCTTACCTCGGCCGCATCCTCCGAAGAAGTCACCAGAACCGCGTAGTTGATTGCTAACGTCGTCACGGCGACGAGTAGGTTCCGATTCGTCGTCTTCCCCTCGAGCGATTTCGATGAGATGGAGAAAATCCGGTCGAACTCGTGAGAGGCAAGCCTCCGGCCCTCCGAAGAGGAAAACAGGTTGCCGAACGCGCGGACGGCAAGCATGACGTTGTTCTCGGCGGGGGGCTGCTCGGCGCTGACACTTGATTCAAGTATCTCGATTATGTCGGCACCACGTGGGCTCTGGTAGGTTGCAGTGTCGGGCGCAACAGCCAACAAGCGGAGAAGGTCGAGGCCGGGTAGTCGCTTGGCATATGGCCAGTCTTTCGCCAGTTTAATCGCGAGGTCAAGTCCGCCGGTTACGTCTTGGGAGGTTGCAGTCGAGCCAGCAGCCTCAAGGTGAGAACGAAGAGCAGAGAGTACCTCGAGCTCTTCCGGATTCAGAGAAACTGCCTTCGATCCAGATTCGATGAGCTCGCGATTGATCTCTTTGATTTTAGTCTCCATTATGTCGACTCGGGCAACCAGAATGTTGAGATACTCCTTCTGAGGAAGGATCTTTGGCGCGGCTGGCGGTGCTGAAGCGCCCGATCCACCACCTGGGCGATACCTATTCTCGCTGCCCCATGGATCGGCACCAGCAGGAGCGGGCCCCTGGTTCTCAGATGCGCCGAGTGTTGCCCCCTTCGTATTTGTCGTGATGAAGTCTGAAACCTGATCGAGGTACGCTATGGGTAGCTTATTGTCCTCCACAAACTTTCGTGCTGCCTCATATGGGTTCTGAGAGTAGTTATATGGAAGTTTCAAAGGCGGCTTCCCTTCCTCAACATCGACATCGAAGACACAGTCGTAGTCTTTCCCCAGGTATGAAGTCTTCTTTCCACTGCTGCCCACGGAATCGACAACGGTACCAACGTTTATCCATTGCCCCTGGCTCGCCGACCATTGATGCGCCGTAACGGAACCGTTAAGCTCTTTTATCATCTGTACCTGTCCTTCCTTCGTCCCAGATTTGTTTTGCAAAAAGTCGGGCCCAGGTAAAGACTCCTTGTTGATTTCGCCAGCTGCTTCTTGTGGTATCGCCGAAGACCTCACAGATTCCTCAAAGGCTTCCATTATCTCGGTACTTGCGAATCGCGACTCATCTCGGGAGAATATGCGCACAATACGATCACTGGCTCCGGTGACAATGTCTCCGGTATCAGGGTTTGCTGCGACGCTCCAGACGGATATCGCAGGGTGCGTAATAGTTTGGATACATTCCGCGCCCTTCCAAATCCTGACCGTCCTGTCCTCGCCAGAGCTCACCAGCTCACCCGTAGCTATTGCCGATAGTGAATAGATGAAATTTTCGTGTCCAATAAGCTCGCCAACCTGGTTCCCTGCCAGAGTCCATAGCCGGATTACGGCATCATTGCCGGCGGATGCGAAGTCTGCCCCTGAAGGGTGGCCTTTGGGGACCTTGCAAAGAGCACGAACGACGTCTGTGCTGCCCTTAACTGTCTTAAGCAGCTTTCCAGAAATGTGGAATATCCTAATGAGATTGTCCTGACATGCTGTAATAATGGTTTCCGAGTCATAGGCCAGGACCGCCAAAACGGACCCTTGGTGCCCTTCGAATTGAACCTCAGTCTCCCACTTCCCGACCGACCACAGACGAGCCTGGGAATCCCATCCGCCGCTTATTATATATTTTCCTTCTGGCCCGACATCTAGAGCGCAGACGTTGTTGGCGTGCCCAAGTAGTAGTGCCTCGGCTGACTCCTCAGCGGGGCGTTTCGGCTGTCTGACTTCGATGATGGTCTCTTTTCCTCCAGAGACAATCAAGCCTTGTATGTGTTCGTGGGTGGGTGGTAAGTATGCAAGGGCGTTTATAAAGGATGAGCCATGTTGTATTATGGTATCTTCGAAAGTTGCCAAAGGCTCGGCAACGTTCTTCCACACCCTGACAGTGCCATCTCTGGACGCGGATACTAGCTCGTTGGGAAATGGAAATATGACCGCGCGGACCTTTAAAAGAAGTCAGAAATAATCCATTTCTATGCCCAAACGACAATGGGCTCTGAAAGTATTCCACTGTCTTTCCACAAGGGGGCAGAGGTGCATCAACGAAGTGGACTTACATCATCATCGTGCCCCGCCAAGCTCGCAGATAGCTTGAAATCGCCCATCGACATGGATGCAGATTTTCAAAAGCGAGGGTTAGATTCCAAGTAAAATCGCTGTTATGACCAGTCCTACTGAGTAGTCATGAAATGTTGTGTTGCTCAAGTTGGTGTTCTTCCGTGGACTTCTAATGCCATCTGTTGACAAAGCGATCCATGACGACCACTGACCACCAAGGGAGCTCCTTCCCGGAAGATAGTTTCGCCGGAAACACCCCCTCTTCCCTTGCCACCCACCCCACACCCAATGTCCCGCAATCAATCCTTTTTAGCGCGTCTCGACATTGTCGCCTTGGTCCGTGTCAACAAGTTTGATGTTCACTTTCATTTCAATATTAATCCATCGCGAATCTCCTCAGCAATACACCAGATTTGCCCCCTTTGGTGCAGATCTTTAACGACGTTTTCAAATACTTGTTACACTTTGTATAGACGTGCAGGAGAACCCTCATAACGACCACTTTAACGACTATCACGAATCTTCCTTGTCATTGAGATACGCCTCTCTCGTCATACACCAGCAGCGCCCAGGACACCGTTTCATATTAAATTCGAAAGATTCTTGCTGCCTTGGGTTTCATCTGATCTATTTAGATTTCTGATTGAAATATCTGCAACAATCTAGCTTCAAGGCGCCCCTTTAAACCGCAACACTATCCGATTCCAAGAGTCAACGGCGCAAACCATTATGGCTGCCAGTGAGACCTCCAGACAATATGTCCCCCTTACTTGCCATGGGCATTCACGCCCTGTTACGCATCTGAGCTTTTCTGGCATTGTTGGCGACAACCGTGAGGAATACTACTTAATCTCAGCATGTAAAGGTAGACAACACCGCCACTCTGACATGTGGGGGGGCACTTTGCTGACACAATGAAAGATAACAACCCAATGCTAAGAGATGGCATGACCGGAGATTGGTTCGTCGTCCTGCACGAAGTATAAAGACTCGAAACTGATTCATGCAGGATTGGAACCTTTTTTGGCCACAAAGGTGCTGTGTACCAGGCTCGTTTATCACCAGATGCATCTCTGGCTGCCACCGCATCAGCAGACTTCACTGCGTAAGCCCCAATCTTACCCTTTCCGAAGGCTCATCGCTAACACGGGATTCCTTTGCAGACGAGTATGGGATACACACACTGGTGAAACCCTTTACACGCTTCAGCACAACCACATTGTTCGGGCTGTCGCATTCCCTCCAAATAATGGCCAGCTCCTTGCGACGGGCGGTATGGAGAAGAAGCTGCGCATTTTTGACCTCTCGAGCGTCGCGCCGATCACCAACGGTGCCCCGACAAATGGCGATTCTTCCGACCCAACTATCATCTCCGCCGACAAAGGTTTCGAAATTGGCCCAGATGTCCACAAGGGGGCTATAAAAGCTATTATTTGGACCCACGACCCAAATATCCTCGTCACTGCTGCCGATGACAAGATAATCCGCTGGTGGGACTTGCAGAACAGGGTAGTCATCCAGGAATTGCCGGTAAAAGGCGACATTGGTTCCTGCGAGTTCAACATGCTCTCCACAGGCGCTGATTCCACGGATATCGGGAGCGGAATGCCTGTCCTGGCTATTGCAGCTGGCCGGACTGTTTATTTCTATGGTGGCGCGGACGCGAGGCATCTTCTGAAATCGGTGGAGCTCCCGTATGATGTTGCCAGCGTCGCCATCCACCCAAAGCAACGCAAGTTCGTGACTGGCGGGATCAAGGATACTTGGGCGAAGGTGTACAATTATGACACCGAGCAGGAACTTGGTGAGTAGCCCACCGAACCTTTTGATATTGAGAAATGCTAATACCGATCAAGATGTTCACAAGGGTCATCACGGTCCCATCTGGAGCATTAGCTTCTCCCCTGATGGCAAGCTCTATGCAACAGGGAGTGAGGATGGAACCATCAAAATGTGGAAGAACTGCGCCGGGCCATTCGGCCTCTGGCGCGCCGAGAAGGAAGTATGAAGACTTCCCGCGACGTGAAGTAGTCAAACACTAGTCAGGAGGTCGTGTGGCCTCGCGGAGGGAGAACACCTCCCTAGATTCTGGTCCCATTAAACTTGGCAAAACGGACCTCGGCGATTCCTGCTACCGGAGATGCGGATCAGGGTGGTGTGTGTGGGAGTTTTGGGACAAGCATTGTTGCGTCAGCGTGAGATCTCGAAGTGCCCACGGGCATTGGTTGTAATTTAGGTCGGAAGGTGGGCGGACTCATTGCATATTCCACGCAGCGGGTTAAGGAGTAGGGCAGGGCATATGAGCGAAATCAGATATACAGATTTCTACCGCTCTGGTCGATAATTGAACACCATAACGATAAAATGGCTATGTACTTGTCGCCTATCCACGTGACTGTCCGTAAGACGTAGGTGAGGCAGCTATGGGATAAAAGAAGGAATCATGCACAGCGTTCCATAGCCCCCATCGGATGTTCAGCTTGATATCTATTCTTGGGAGAGTAACCACTGCAAACTCGACACTAGCATGCATTGTTATCCATTGGAATTAAGAGCTCACACGTGACTGGCAGATCCCCAACCTTGCTCAAAACGACAAATACTCCCGACGAGGGCAAAACCGTTTCTGTATCTCGAAGCGCTTGGCCGGCCATCACATTGCAGGCGCTTGGCAGCGTTGGAGACTCCGTGGAACTATTGACTTTATCAATATGTCGCGGCACTAGACATCCGGAAGTGTTACATTCGGTTTGGAGATTAGGGGATGGGATGGGATGGGCGGTTCGCGAGAGACATATCCAGGGAAGACAGAATATGGATGGATCCGTGGATGCGCGCATTTGGTATGTACGTACATATGTACGGGGATACGAATTACAGGCTGAAATGCGAGCTGTACTCTAGTTTTGTCAGTGCGGGACACAATCGCTGCTGGGGCTGGGAGGTATTTAGCGATGGGATGGCGATTTGCCATGACTGGGATAAGCATATCGATCCGGCAGCTCCCTCCGCTCTTGCCCTCGCCCACTGTCTGCCAAGGACAGGAAGTGCAGATGAAGACGATAGAGACCACGGGTTCACGATGCGGCCAGAGGTCTAATATGCAACTCATTCTCTGTCAGTCGACATCAAGGCCGCCGTGATGCCGCCTGTACGAGGATACATTATTTGTGCGTCTGAACACGGCATGGGCGAGGAAGCAAACATGAAATTCCTCGGAACTGTATGTACGAACAGACAGCAGCCAGAGCTATGTGAGATGTTGTTCGGCGCGTAGACATGGATTACCACTGGACGAAGCCCCTTGCACTACTGATGTGCCGGACCCCGGCGCGCCGCCCTGATTCGCCGTGCGTACATCCGTATCGCACAATGGCCAGCGACTCGCCGCCACCCATGCTCTCCCCTGCACGTTTGTTCACCACCCAGCGTGCTTAAGGTGCAGATGGGGCCGATCGGACCCCAGCTTGAATGTGAACTAGTGAGTGGCCGCGCCAATGGGGCAGCGGGGACGCGATCAACCCGCTGCGTGCGACGCACCGCACGCTGCACGCTGACTGGCTGCGCCCTCATCACCGTAACCGCCCGCTGTCAATGGTGGGAGGGGAGGGGACAGGTGCCGTCCGGTGCGTGATGCATGGCCCTCAAAAGGCTCTCTGGCCCCCAGCGCTGGACTCGAGAGGTCTGATGGGCGACTGACTGAGAGACCTACATTGTCGACGCTGAGCCACTTTCTGCTGAGCAACTTCGCGACTTCGACTTCACAAAGTGTACGATTGTCGACCACAGGGCGAGCGAGACAGTAATCCCTTCGCTGAATAGCTAAGCTGCTGCGCACCTTAGCCCTTGTTCACCACACAAAAATCTCTGTTCCATATCGCCATGTTCTACTCAATACTATCAGTGCTGGCAATATATTTGTCGTTAGCAAATGCACACACTGTGATCTCGTATCCAGGCTGGAGAGGAGACAACTTGGTCACAAATGAGACGTTTCCATTTGGCATGCAATGGATGTATCCTTGTGAGTGGCCCTGATCTCAATTACTCGTATTTGCGATATACCTTTGTGAAAAGCGCAAGAGATGGTCGCAATGGGCATATGCCAGCTCAGCTGCACGACTCGCGCAATATCGCAAGTGCGATGCCTCGACCGCTTGAACAAAGCGCATTTCATATACATCATGCATCTCTGCCTTTGCCATACTACTGCTAACTTCTTCTTAAGGCGGCGGAATGGGTACCTCGCGCAACCGCACCACCTGGCCCATAGGCGGCGGTGCTCTCGCTGTGCAACCAGGCTGGTTCCAAGGGCACTCCAAGGGCTTCTTCTACGTCAATATGGGCTTTGGTACTGACGGACCAGACAATGGCCCCCAAAACTTCACCAACGTCATGGTCCCCATCTTTGAGTTCACAGGACCCTCGAATGGGCCTTACCCAGGAACCTTCTGTCTGCCCCAGATCCCGCTGCCGCAGAATGCGAGTGTCAAGGCGGGCGATCTAGCGACGATCCAGGTCGTGATGACAGCACAGCATGGGGCTAGTCTGTTCAATGTAAGCTGATGCCATGTCAAAAAACAAAAGAGCAGCAGATAACGGGTATTAGTGCGTCGACATCATCTTCGCGGAGCCAGAGAACGTGGCAGAGGTCAACAAATCAAACTGCTTCAATAGCAGCGAGATCGGCTTCAACAATGTCTTCACATCACAAATTTCCGCCGCCGATTTGTCAATAACTATCTCAATGGCTGTTCTCACACCCATACTACTACTCAGCATGTGGGGTCTATCATGATGAGATGAAGTTATAGGTCGGAAATTATGGACTGGAGGCAAAGCGGGAGAGTTCGCGTTCTTCTCCTGGGGGCCTGGAACATACGAGCGGGTTCCTAGGCAGCGCGGCAATAAAAACACCGCAGTTTTTATATACAGCATGGCGAGATGGGGGATCGGGTGGGAAATACGGCGCTGGGGAGTTTCATTCACATTATTGTTTTACTTCCATAGGGTGGATGCCGCAGAGGCTACTTTGCATCTACATATACCCCCGTAACTGGGGGATTTTATACCAGAGGGGTGGGTGTGCCACAATAGGCAAAGGGAGTATGTAGATGTAATGAAATGAGAAGCAACGGATTATACTCCGCTGAACAAAACTTCGTCTCTCCCATGATTGTTGATCTGCTTGTCCCAGGCTTGGATAGGCTAGTAAAGCGGGTAAGTGGGGGCGGGACGGGACGGGCGCTTGGCGACGCTTCGACGCAAGTTGTCGAGGTGATCATGAAGCCCCATCAACCCAGAACACTTTGCGGGCTTCAAACAGGAAGTTTCGCTCACGAACTCCGCCTCCCCCTTCCATATGCCCTACCTATAAAAATTCGAATGCTGTCGGGAGCCATGCTGACCCTCAGCCGGCCCGGGGGCTGTGCAATCCGGCCTTCCCAATGCCCAAGTGTTCCCGGGAGAGGCCCCATAGGCAACCCCGCGGGAGCCTAGTTCGTAGCAAACAAGTGGCCGAGAATGGTTTAACGTGTATCAGGCTCGCCATTGGCAACTTAGCTCTGCGGATTTTGAGGGTTGCTCTATGTCCAGGGAATGACTATTTGCAGTAGGTGCATATTCGAAACGCTGCATAGCCAATCCTGGGCGCTTCGGCGCGGATACCAACCACACAGCCATGGTGAGGCTAGATGGTAAAACGGTAGGTTCCTTTTTAATACTACAATCTCTCTGTGCTATTCTGCTTCATGTATAATTTGGTGAAGAATAGCGGATTTGTTTTTGTCAGAGCAGGCCAGGATGGCACTCGAACGCTCCAGCAGCTTTTCTCAACAGGGCTCTGTGGATTGGGTTGCGTTATCTGGTGGATTCCTTTCCATCTCCAAGGAGATACTTCAACGACTCTCCGGCTCAAGCTTGGATCCATACACTGTAGCCGTGGGACACGTTCTCGGTAGTCAGTTTCGATTATCCAGCAAAGGTCGGGTCAACATGCAGAAGGCCTTAGACAATATGAAAGCCTATGCAGGACTGCAGAATGTGCTATGGTTTGGCTTTGGGGTGAAACATCCTGCAAGAGCGATAGGGACAACGGAGCAAGGCACTACTCTGGTAGCTTTGTGTGCCGCTCTGGCAGAATGTTTCCCGCACGAAACTGCGGCGGAGATATTGAACGATATGGTGTCTTTGGACAGCAACCTCGATATGACTCCTTCTGTTGGCGAATGGCTGGCTATTATCAAGTCTTGTGCCGGGATATTGTCTACGACAATGTTTTCTGTGCGAGCAGAGAAATTGATGGGATTGGAAAACAGCGACAAACCTGCAGATCCGACTGATATCGCGATGGTCCTAAACGCAATCGGCAAGATCACAAAGCATGGATGGGTATCCATTACTATACATGGTGGCAAGGAGGCTAGGTGGATAGGAGCTTTGGCGGAATGGCTCTTTGGTCTGACCGTCACCATCACAAATAACCAAGATGAAGTTATATACACCAGCTGCCCCGACGGCCAAATCTCTCAAGTCAACATTTGTTCCCAGTCCAGATACGACCCACTACATCCGGACTATCGAGCGCCTAAAACGAGAAATAAGTCTCTGGAAATAGCAGACAGGACATTCTACATCGAGGCTGTAAACGAGGTTTTGTCCAGAGCTCCCGACCATAAGCCTTCTGGTCGTGAGATGGATATACCAATGATGAACGGCCGCGTGCGGTGGCAGAGCTGTCTATCTACAGTATTTGGTGTGTTGTTCAAGGAATTAATGGAGCGGCCTGATATCGTTGCGAGAGTTATCAGCAGCGCAGCAAGAATGTATAGTGGTATTGCTACGGCAGAAGAAGGTGTGCCGATAATCCTCTTAGAAACCAATGTGCTGTATGTCGAGTCATCATACGGGCCAGCCTTCATTCATAACTTGCTCCAGTGGATACCAGAACTCTCAGAAATAAAACAACATCTTGATCAGGATCAAGATACGCAAACATACAAGGACGCAGTATCAAAATATCGATCATCCTCTAAAGAGATGCGGGATAACTGTGGCTGCGATCCTTGTTCGAAGCGGTTCAATGAAAAGAGAAGGAAGGAAGTCAATTGTCAAGTTGTGCTCATGGACGTGATACTTCGCATCGGACGCCTTCTCTCAGTCGTCGACTGTGCTGAAGGACTTTATCCAAAGTTTACGGGTTTTCGTAAACTATACAACATGCGTGGTAATGAGATTGAGGCCAACAGAGACGCATATCTTTCGGATCCACCAGGAGTACACAGATATCGTCTTTCGGACGTCAAGCCCCCCAAGAAGGCACAATTCGTTGCCATGGATAATTTTCCGTCTCACATGGAACATGCGTTATGTTTATTCACAGGACGCACCTCCAAGGATCTCAATTCAGACTTTACTTGCTCGCCAGCAATTTCTGTTGAGGGGATTTGCATATATCTCCGCATTCTTCGAGAAATTCCAGATAGACCGGAAATGTTTGCAATGCTTCAAATCTGCCCGGGGCAGATTTTGCATCAAGGGAAGAGGTTCAGTCGGTTAACTGACAGGCCGAAACGCTCAATACCAGCCCAGAGTCGAGGGGAAACATTGGAAAGAGAGGAGGCCCTGTTTATATGCGCATCACAAGGTTTTATATCTTCGGTGAAACTAGCCGTGAGAGAGACCGTCAACCAGCTCTTCCTTCACTATGATCTGTTTTTAGCCGACGGAGACGCATCCGGAATGCATATGCAGCCGTATGCTGTGTGTGAAAAGATGCTCACTAGCTACCGGCGGGTATCGTGCAGCCATACCGGTACTACGGTAACTGGCAGGGGAGATGGGTCGGATTGGGATTATAGCGAATTGCCCGAAGTTCAGTACAATCTCGACGAAGAGAACCATTACCGAAGTTGGAACATTCAATCCAGCGAATTGGGAAGGTGTGCCGTCGCTGGACTCTATGGCGGTTACGGTACCAACTGCGTTCTTGTCATGCGAGATGCAGAGTGCCTTTCGTGTTGTAGGAAAGTGTGGAGTGAAACGCGGGAAGTTTTTAAGGCAGAGGATATAATTATCGTCGATAAGCCCGACCTCAATCGTCCTATGCGAAAATTTGCGTAAAGGGCTCAATGTACGTGGCAAGAAATCTCCAGGGGGGTCCAATATAGTTTCAACGGGTGGTTGGATCATTGGGATTACAGTATGGTATACGAGGGGCACACAGCTGATACATTGGATATGTTCAATACGAGTTACAGGCGGGAGGTCAAACGGTTCATGAGGTGTTGTTGTTGTTGTTGTTGTTGTTGTTTGTAGTGCAAATTATTTTCGTTTCTAGCTGGAGGAGCTATCGTTCTTATGATGTGGTATATTTCCAGGGGTTACCTAACAGATTGAAACCTTTTGCGGAACAACACAATTTCGCATTGGTATAATATTTCGATTATGCACTAATCATCCGGATATAAATTAGACCCCGTTGAAAACAAGATCATCATGAGTACCTAGAGCGGTAGAATTTAAGATAGAACGTTTCGGCCCAGCTATCTTCTAATTCATCTGTATTTCCAACGGCAAGAGATGCCGTTGTGGCACAGAAACCAAACTAACTTGGCTCGGTTATTTAATGTCCTTAAACTCCTCTCAGATCGATGTCGTGTTGTCAATTTCAACATTTGGGATGACTGAAGCCATAAACTAACGCATAATTGTCAGTACGTGCAAACTTCCCGTTTGAATATTTTCTTACCTTCAAGAACACAACCAAATACTGATCCAACCTAATCGCAACTTCGTCGTCATCAACATTATCACTGGTATCCACCACCTCCCATTCATCCTCTGCGTTCCCCTTGGATTCATTCCGTGCCCCGCCGCCAAGATTCAATTTATTCACATCACCCGATAAACCGTCTAAGTCTTGACGACTGCCAGCGCCTTGTGCCGCCCTTTGCTTCTCCCTTCGAAGTTTAAGTGCGCGGTTTGCACGGTTCATGAGGGATTTCATAACTGCAGCATGGCGACACGGGTGTATCGAAACGGTTTTCAGTCCCTCTTCGTGTGGAAAGTTTTCAATGGTCACAGTCTTCTCGCGGTAGTCGCCCATTATGTCCTCCATCATGAAATTTGGGGCCAAAGGATGGTTTCTGCTGTCCTTGCCCGCCAAGTACATGCGGGGTGTTCGGTCGTGTGGCGAGTAACCGATATAGATGTCGTATGTTCGATGCTTGCTGCTCTTCTGTCAGTTCATGATGCGATGCAGTATCCACGACTTCTAGCAAAGAGAAAGCTGGCAACCTACCTCTCCTTTTCAGAGGGTTCTTCTATGAGTGCATCCGGGTCGAAATCGTCATCCATATCCGGGATATTATCAGACTCGTCCGCTTCCACCTCTCCTAAATTTCCACTCTCATCCAAAGTCCTCACATCCCTCCCCCTTCTCTCCTGGCTCGCCGCGAGGTTTGCAGTTTTCACCCATCCATCCTCATCATCCCCTGGAGTTCCGCTATTTGCACCACTTCGAAAGTCTTCGCCATCCACAACCCTCGTCTCTTGTTGCTCAGAAGCACCTTGAAACGTGTCGTTTAACCGCTGGTGGCATGGTACACCTACGTATTTGAGAATGTGTTTTTTGGGGTCGAGTTTATCCACGGGCTTGGTAAGCTTTGTCGGTTCATACCACTGCCACGAGGGAAACCTTGTCGTGAGGTAGTCTCCGGCGGCCTCGAAATCCTTGGTACCAATCTGTCCCGTCGCAAAGAAGTCGGCGTGCTCCACGGACTCAGCAACTCGATCTCGAATGTTGCCCATAGCACTCCGCACAGAGAGCGGGGTTATTTTACCGAGAAAATCATTCATGTTTGCGTGTTATTGAGACAGGCTTGGAAGGGTAGAATGCGTTGTATGCTGCGCGGACGAGAGAAATAATATTTCATCAAAGTCGGGATCGTGGCGTCGAAGCGTCGAAGCAAGTAGGGAAGAAGTAGAGATTTGGACCTGCCAGGTGACAAGATGACGATGGCGGGATGTTGTTGCCTCTGTACCTTATCAGCCTTGCTTATGTCATCCGACGATCATGTGGCACGACCCCGTGGTAGCAACGTGCCTGCAAATAGGTACCTCAGTGTACTCCGATGAGTTGTTTATCACACACATAAGTTATAAAAAGCGCAATAACATACCTTTTATAGCGGTAGCCAGCATGAGCGTCTCAATGACAAAGATGCGGTGTGTTGTGAAAGCTCCAAGGTGAAACTCGTCCTGTTATTGATGACGAGATGGCGAATACGACGAGACCATTTCTCAATCTGGAGTGGAAGTCATGGGCCTTCTCACAAGACGCCCGCAAGGAAGATGTTAGGAGACAACAATAGACTGATAATCTGACGACTTTGCAGACGTGAATAATGGCGTTTGGTGGTCATCTAAGTGTTGTGAGAATGAATCTTAAAAAGGTTTGTATGGAATTTTCACTGTATACGCCGCTCTATGAATTTATTCCTTGGGGCCGCCTTTTTTTAATCGTTCTCGTTTGCGCTGTAGAGTGGGTTTGGTTTTCTATTGAATATGAGATACGTGGAAGCGTTTTGTTTCTGGGGCAGTTGTGACGAGTCTACCTGGTCTCTAAGTGAACTTCACCCAGCAACGCTCCAAGTGAACCGTGACTACACAACTTCTATTTGCTGATTCCATCCTCCTTTTTGGCTGAGAGCAATTACATGTTTGCATTTTCCTTGAATTTTAAAAGCTTGTTAAAAGACAATCAAACAAGGCATCCCCCGGTGGAGTCATCAAGTATGGAACCTCTGCCTGCAAATGATGAAGCAGCGCGCTCAACCAAGATCCTCTGTGAAGCTAATGAATTCTTGGAGCAAGTCAAGGTATCAGAATTCATTGGATAGCAAGTCAAAAAATTAACGATTGAGTAGATAAAATACCAGAACAAACCGGAGGTGTATAAAGAGCTATTCCGTCTACTCACTTCATACGCTGCTGCAAGGGATGAGGCCCATCATCAAATCCGCTCCAAAGTGGAAGCCCTGTTTGATGTCTTTACAGCTGAACTTCCGAAGTTCCGTTGCCTGTTGACCCGGACTATTCGCTTTGCGAGAGATACACCCTATGCTGCGGCTCTGGTCAACTCGGCCATTAACCGTGCAACCAAAGTCACAGTCGGAAGTACAGCAGCCGAAGACTCCACCGAAGAAATGATAGAGGATGGTGCTATGAAGCTCACGCAGTCCATGATCGAAAGCTCCCCTGGCTCCAGTGTCGACGCCGGTTTGCTTGATGGGTTTGTGCAACTGTTGCCAGGGAATGGTTTTCCGCCGGTTGTAGGCCGTGCCATGGCAACTGGAGGAACATCTCTGTTCCACAAAGAAGAAGGTAAACGGTATATGGAGGTTGTTAAGGCATGTTCTTGTCTCCAAACATAAACCAATCGTTCTAACGACTTGCAGGCCCATTTCAGCGACAGACCAGACGTCTACGAAGGATACAACACGGCCATTGGGGATTTCGAGAAAAAGAGAATTCGAGCAAACCGTCGCTTGTATGTGAAGGCTAGAATTTTACTCCAGGGCTCGCCACAGCTCTTCGAGGGATTTCAGAAGTTCGTGCCCGCAAATGGAAGGGGTGAACTTTACCGGACACCGGCTGGGAAGCTTCGATGGCGGCACTACAATGCCGAGCACGGCGCTTTTGAAAAATAGTGATACGGATTTGTTTATAGATCCCGCTGTTATCTGTATAGTACATTCTGGTGGTGTTGATTTGATGGTCTAAAAACAATACATGAGACGCCCAATAATTATACAGTCGATGTGCCTTTTAATACCAATTAGGATCGTCATGTGAGTGCCGTTCTGCTCTCGGGTTGAGGTTTAATATCCTCTGCCCTGGAATATGCGTCTTTGTGAGATGCGACTCAAACATGCCCGATATTGCCCGTTTCCCGGTCGCCCCAAATGAATCATATTTCTCTGTATCTCCATTACAAGACGCCCATTCAGGTGACATTGGCGTCAGGCCATCCCCAAAGTCGCACCAACGCGTCACTAAAATCGCGCGCCTGAACGAGTTTGTCGGTCGGTCCTCCATATTCTTCAGCTCGATGAGGTACTCACTTGGACAGTCTGGACATCGCCTCATTGGTCTGCATGATTCGCATAGCGTCACAATTGACCGAGGATCGTAGAGGCGGTGATGTAGTCTGTCCTTGACTTTCTGACCCACCGAATCGGCCGGCCTCGGTATATGGCTGAGAGCGCACTTACAAAGCTCCATAAGCATACCATCTCTCCAATGAGCGCAGGCTGAGAAATATGGGCTATAGTCGTCGCGCGAAAAGAGTAGAAGCCGCACTTCGCTCTGCGTAAGTCCGGACTCCGCAAAGCACGAACTGCTTACTCGCATGTGCAGATGCCCGTTGATAATGGCGAATTGACTTTGGTGGGACCAGTGGTCCTCTTTCCATCGGCGCACCAAAGATTCTAGGGGAATCCCATATGCTGGTCCGTATCTCTTGGCCCTCATGACGAGTTGGACAAACGAGAAAGGGAGGTTGCGGCGAGGTGTGATGCGCGTGCGAGGGAATGGAAGGTCAAATGCCTTTGGGCATTGATATAGTGGATTGTGTGCTGACGCCGGTTTTAGAGTCTCGTTGCCACGGTGTATGCGGTAGTGGTATGAGGCACACAAGAAACACAATAGGTGATTTGGGAGGTATTCGTCCATGGTTAAGAGGAAACGAATTTTATATCCCTGGTTTTCCGGGAGATTTAACGCTTGCCATGGCTGAAAGCCGAGGCGCCAAAGCAGTTCTTTGGTAGTAAATGCCAGACTCGCAGCTTCAAATGGTGTTAAATAATCGAGAATTCTATCCCAAATCGGTAATGGTATCCGCGATAGAGCGTGGTCTCTGGGATGGCATGCAATATCCGTGGCCCTGGCAAACTGCTGTTCATCATAGACCTCGTCGTCATAAACTAGACTATGTAGCAGTACCGTATTATCCTGTCTCTCTCCCAATTGACTATCAACCACGGTCTCCCTGTGATATATAGGAGATGGACTCCGGGGCTCATATTGAGGTGCGCCCGAGCCTTCCGGAAGCGGACTTGCAGATGCACTAGGTTTCGAGCGTTTCTGAAGTTTTGATGAAGCCTTTGGGCGGAAGGCCTTTGCTAATCGAGTTCCGAAACCGCTGCCCTCACCAGGCGCCATGTTACAGAGTTGTTCTGGTTCAAAATTTATTGAAGGTATTCGGATAGACGTCATTCAGCAGTGAACACGCTACAATTTATCTAATCTGGGGTATCAGATAAGCTCTAAACGGCCAAAGCTAAAAATAGATTACGCGAGCCACGGAGAAACAAAAATTTGAATGGGCCTCTTTCAACAATAACTGAACCTCAAACTGTATAATATGTATATATATCAGAATGTACGAGCAGAGCGTATATTATGTCTACTCGATATATTCCTCGAGAGTTCACGTTCAAGCACATTCGACAGGCGTCATTGTCAATGCTTTCAGATATTGCAAGTTGCCTCACAGGTTCGTACTTTATAACTAATGGTGCCACACTGCACGCACATAATGTAACAAATCGACGAAGTATCTGAGCAATTACACAAGGCAGGGAAAGATGTTCCAACTTGTTTATATAATCCTTTAGGCAACTACGCCAGTGCCAGCCTTCGACTTCACCAAATCGCAAATGCACGAAGCCGGGTCGAGGCTGTGTTTTGTCAGTTATGTTTGCTATCTCTGGAAATAAGATACAGGTCACTTACACGTAACTGTACGGTGGTGTCAGAGAGCCGGTTCTGGTAATGTCAGTCGTGCTTCCGACAAAAATGTTGTTCTTCGAAACGGCGTAGCCCTCTTCATCGCTGTCCAAGTTGGTCGTGATTGCAAGCTTGGTGTTAGAGAAGTAGCACTGCTCAACAAGGACTTGGGCACCCATGCGAGAGTTAATCCCAGAGGTCGGGTTATTCTCGAAGCAAGAACTGTAGATGTGTGCGGTGCCGAATCTGATAGACGGCAGGCGAGAGTTCACGTTGGTAAAGTGGTTGTGGTGATAGGTGATGCGGAGGTGGCCGGTGTCCTCGGAACCGTTGCTATCAGAGTGGCCAACGAGAGATCCCTTCCACTATCGAGCAAGTCAGCAGTCGATTATTATACTAAGTATGGAGTGGTGTACAGACGTGATCGTGGAACTTATTCCATGATACGGTAACATAGTCGCTGGCATGGGTGATATCTAGCAGACCATCGTAGTAGTCCTTGTCGCCAGTAAGACCAACGGTTGAGAAATCACAGTGGTCAATCCAGACCTTGGTTGCTAGATCGAGGGCAACCAGATCGGCGCTCTCGGGCGGGTTGTGAAACTTTAGGTTCCGTAGGATGACATTGCTGACTTTCTTGATGCGGAAACCACCATCCGTCAAACCTGTGGATGAATAAGCATTGACACTCACACGCATACATGAAGTTACGGGTACAAACTTACCAGAGTTAGCACCGACTCCAATGACTGTTGTGCTGCCCTTCAAGTCGAGGACTCCACACCCGGTCAAAATACCGGAGATCTTAATAACACCGCCGCCGCTGATGGCGGAGGATAGGGCTGAGCAAGAGGTGACAGTGGTTCCGCTGCCGCTACCGCCACCTGTTACACCAGCACCATAACCGACGAGCCCATTGATAGGGGCTGCGCCGCAATCATTTGAGCCGGTTGGGGTTGGGTCACTTGTGACGGTCGTCAGGGTAGTTCCTGGTGGGTTAACAGTCGTTGGGTTGCTGCCTCCCCCAGTGAAGTAGCAGGAGCACTCCTTGGAGATCGCGCTGGGTTTATTGTTGCAGTTGCTAGCCCATGCTGGCAATCCCGTGGTGGCAGTGACGACACTTTGCGTGAATGTTGCGCAGAATTGAGAAGCGGTTGCAGGTTGAGCTTCCATATAAGATGCGCAAGGATCGGTGTCCGGGTTCGTGCAGCCCAGGGCCACGGGTAGGAGTGCTAACACAGCGTAGTGCCACATGGTTTCCAAGTGAGGAATATCAAAAAGGAGATCTTCAAGGGGCCGACAGGGAAACTTCAGAGATCGTCGTGTGTCGTTCAAACAGAGTCCATGCGAACGCTGATCTTAACTTTATACCCAAATCCATATTTTCGGGCTTCTTTGTGTATGCTCGGTGGAATCGAGATTTTTCCACCTGTCGGAATGAAACGGTATTCAATTAGATCTCATGGCAGGCAAGGAGGAAATGTTGCCGATCTGCCGAACTGCAATCATCCCCAGATTTTAACTTTAATATCAAATATATTGGGTGGCTGGACGGCGTGGTTATTTACATATCACGAGGACGATGGAGAAATATGTTCCAATGCAGGAGGTTTCAAGCCACCTGTAGCCTCCGAAAATAAATTGGGGGTGCAACAAACGACGACGGAAAATATATTATACCCAGCCGCAGTTGCAGACGGTCATGGCTGAAAAGCTGGAAATTGGCCGCGTTCAATCTCAAAGGACCGAATTTTTGCGGATATCCTTTAACGACTTGACTATGTAGTGATTTATTGTTGATGAGCCCTGACAGTGAAGTCAGCCGCCGAAGCCGAATTAAATTAATTAAAGGGGGTAGTAATTTGACCCCGGATTTGACTTTATGCATGAGCCTAAATACCCCGCGTTGCCAGGATTTGTGGGGTAACGCTGCCAGCAAAGTAGTTGTATCCGAAAATATGGAAGTTCGACTTTAATGATGTAGAATCAAAACAACATGAAGGTTATAGTAGAGATGGAGAAGGAGTTTTGAGTTAAGCATTGTTGACAGGTACGTCCGGGCTGCTATCAAAATTACCAGTGATGTCGATAGAAGTCCGTGATGATAATCTAAAACAAGAGAGTAGAATTTCGAAACGATGCTCTTCTATCTTTTCTCGTAGTGTCAATTAGAAACAGTCTCGCAAAGCCTCGCTGATTGGGTTGTGGATGTGGCGCAATTAAAGCCCGCTTTGGGGCTGTGCAGCCCCCACTCCGATTGCCGCCTAGAACACATCAATATATGAGGGTTTCAACTTCGACTGTAAATGACCAATTTTGGATTTATCCTGTCGTTCAGTCATGATGGAAGGTTATTACATGCTGCCATGCTCCCCACAATTCCTGTGTGAGGACCGTTTCTCTCTCCTCGAATCATATGAGCTTCAGGTGCCATTCTGGGAACTGTTCAATGCGCTTATGCGCGAAGAGGTCAACAGCCCAAGGGGTATTATTAACATACTTGAAACCATCGCAATTTCATTGAGACAGAAGACGGATACGGACTATGGCTCTCTCCGAGATTTTATGGGGAGACTGAATGCCGATTTCTATACGCGCACTTGGCCTGCGCTTGTCGGACTGGCGCTGGAAATGCCGTCGCTCTTCCCAAAGCATAGCTTAACCATCCTTTCCTTCAATAGCCCCCAGGTCAAACTTTCCAGGCGTCAAACGGCCTGTCTTGTTGTCCACCAATTTCTTTGCACCTTGGCCGCTCCGACATGGCAAGATGGGTACCAAGACTTCCATATTTGGTACAACTCAGAGCAACCTCACGCTGGCGCTGTCAATGCGTATCTCACATCTCTGTTCGCATATTTTGACCGGATAACCAAAGACGACGAATACTCGCCTCTCGCAGCTGACTTAGCTTCCTGGCCAATATCCTATACTCTCCACACGAACCAGGATCCCCTGCCTACCGCACATCATAAGCTTCTGCCCCTCGAGGTTTTAGAGTTATCAGCGGCTACCACGTCACCAGAGGTCCTTGGGATTCCAGATGGCGCCTCCGTGATCTCCGCCAACAAATTTGTCGGATTCGGCCGGACGGGCACGCAGGAGGAAACGCACGTGGGTGCATCGCCAGAGTGCTGTCCTGCAGTTCTTGTAACCCCTCCACTTGAGGATAACCAGGCTCTCGTAGTCGTGGGTCCTGAGGCAATGATTTCTATTTCTAGTTACGGCCGCGACGCTCGATGCGCAGAAGTGCTCCTGCCAAGCGGTGGTGCCTCGGCTCATCATCGTAAATGGGCAAAGCGGACGATGCTCTTTGTTGACGCTTTGGAACTTGACGTAGCAGACAGGAGAGGCGGATTGCCAGATGTCCTGCCTGGAAATATCGAAAGAGAACTACGTAAGGCTTATACCGGGTTCCGGTCAAGCTATATCGTCAGTCCGAGAGACCCATTCTCTGTGATATACACTGGATTCTGGGGCTGCCGCACGTTTGGTGGCAATCCAGATATCAAAGCCTTGATTCAGTGGTGCGCTGCATCTCTTGCTGGTAGCTCTATGAAGTTCATATGCTCCGCTTCAGAACAGCACGCATTTGCAGTTGTCTTGAGGAGCTTTACCGAGTACGCAACTTCCATCGGCCTTGAAACCCATGAACTACTAGGAATATTACTGGGAATGACGCCAGGTGACCTTGAAGGCCTGCAGCATCCAATGGAACATGTTCTCAAATTATTAAGGATAACTCGTGGGTAATACACACGGTTATTCTATCACTTTATTTTTATCTTGCCATTTGTTGGTGTTAAACCCAGAAGGGATATTCTGGGAACTCGTCAATTGACATCGCTATTGTATAACTCAATATCGTTTCCTTATCAGTGCATCATGAGCACATTCAACCAAGTAAAATGATTCTATACCACCTTCAGGAGTAAATTCAAAGAGGTCATGAGCTCTACAGCTATCCCTGTTCGAAAACCTGACTTTTAACAACATCACTCTCGTTGGGCAAGTAAATACTCGTAGTCCGGCATGGCCAATTCAACAAAATGCATCAGTCTCTGCGCAACACGAGATCCGAATTCGTGCTCCCACTTTACAAATTCTTGCTGGATATCGACGCCCTTGGAAAGCTTTGACATGTCCACGCCGGTGGATTGCTGGATAGACGATAGAAAAGGATGCAGCCCCGTCGTTGCAGCTTGCCACTCAAAGCTAAGTTTCTCTGGTTCGAGCTGGAGCTTGTGGCATAGGCGCTCTAGAACGGCGCGATCGGACATTGTGTCGTCGGCGTCAATCACAGTTGGCTTGCAACACTGTGTTTCGGGCGAGCCAGATGACGGCTTCGACGATGAGTTTAGGTACCAGTCATAAAGGATGCGAGTCCACTGGAACGTGGCTCCCACGGGAAAATCGGGATCGTCTACGTCTGCGTCGAACACAGAACTACCCATCTTGTACCAAGAAGAAAATACCAGTGCCGGGTGACGAATCAGGAAGACGGGTGAAACTGAGAGCATGAGGTCGTCGGGTAATAATGTTGGGTTGGTAGAAACTCTCACGACAGCATCTTTTGGCTGTAACTGGGGAACGGCGTGAGGCGGCCGAGGAATTTCGAGGTTGCTGTCAATTACCGAGGGCTTAAGGAGGATAAGAACGTGCTCTTTCACAATTGCTACTTTGTTCTTTTCACTGGAATAAGTCTCGCCTCAAGTTTGCTCTTGGAAAATAGGGAATCTCACCTGCTCACCGGCCTTACGGATGTCTTCTTCAAGTTTCTCGAAAGCCTCTTGATACGACTTTGGTACTCCGGTCTTCTTCAGGAATTCAGTTCGCGCCTCCTCGACTTTTGGACCTTTGTAGCTGCTTTGTAATTCGTTTCCATGGAAGAACACGTCCAAGAAAGGATACTCGGCAGGGACGACATCGGGGTGGGATTTGAAAATCTTCATGAAGAGGTTCGATGCCGTGCGGGGGTGCGAGAAAACAAACACGGGCTTGCGTCCTTGCGGTGGTGTGGTGGACATGGTTGCGGTATAGTGAGTGCCGTGGGAAAACGTCAATCAGAGTTGGAGATTGTACAACAAACGGAAGAAAGTGGTATATAGGTATTTCCAATACCTTGCTGTGGAAGATTGGAAATATAATGGAGGTAATATTTATGTCGTGTCACGAGGCTTTTCCTCCGTCCATCCATGTAAGGGGATAGTCATGGTTAGGCATGCATTTCAATGATTCGATGTTACCAAATAAAGGGTGGATTTCAGGATCTGGTGCATACTAGTGATCTATAGGGCGTTTAGTGCATCCTGGTGATCTCAAGGGCGTTTATTGGATCGACGGTACGGCACGCTACTTGCATATTCCTTCCACACCCAGTTACTTAAGAAAGTCAAATTACCTAATAGTAAGGGTTTTCGTTAATAGCCTGGTGTCCTTTACAGCCGGCGTATCCGATCATATTGTTGGAGCTCTCATTGCTCGTTGAGCACTCAACCATAAAAACGGGTCGCGCGGGTGCAGACCAGTGTAACCCCGCATCAAAATACGGAGTACCCATTGTAAGCAAAACGCATTTGGTCTTATTATTGTAGGTATTCACAAGTTAAAATTCAGCTACAGTGATGGTATGCGAATGTATCTGAGATGCATGTATTTAAGAATGTAGTCCTTGAACTGAAAGTAAGGTTATGAAGAAATTCTACTCTGCCTAATCTAAACATATAAAACTATTTAACAAAATTTGAAAGGCTCATTCTAATCCGCTTCATCTGCTATACAAATGAGATCCATACACCCATCCAACTCTAACAACAGTAGAGAATTTAGCAAGGGAGGGCCTTGCCCGCAGTCTTCTTGGCAAGAGCGACCTCAGCCTTGCGGCGGCGGACGAGACCAGGGAGGACCTTGCCGCCTCCGTGAACCCACTTGGGGAACTCGCTAGAGATAACAGTGGTAGCTGACTCGCCCTTGTTGAGACGGGTGACAATGTTAGAGGACTTGATGGCACCGCATCCCATGTTGAAGGTCAAGCTGACCAGAGCACCGTACTGGTTCAAGTTGACCTTTGCCTTGGAGGTGAGCATGGCAGTGATACACTTCTCGTAAACCTATAAAGGGGAGTTATTAGCATGCTCAAAGTCCAGAAGTATTGAAGACTACTTACAGTAATGTCCGAGGCGAGGAGCTTCTTGCCGTTGGCCTTGGTGAGCGGGATATGGTATGGGACCTCAGCGCACTTGGACTTCTTGCAAAGATGGCCGTAGCCAACGGTGGGGTGGCCAGTGGCATCGGTGTCTGTTGCCAGCTTGTTAGCATGTCTGAAAATGCGTGCGTGCACAAGTGTTACTTACAAACGTTAGGGACGAAACCCTCGAACTCAGCAATCAGGTTGACGGTAGCGGCATTCGACTTGGGAGCTTTGCAGCTGCCGCCGCCGCCGGGCGCTCCGCTGCACTTGGGCTTGACATAGCCGCTGGAGCCGGTCTTGACGTAGTAGTCGGCGACGTAGCAGCCGTCGGATGTCTTGTCCCAGATCGAGTTGCCGTTCACACTGGTTCCTCCAGTCTGGCAGCTGACTGTAACATCGTGACCCTTGGTGTAGGACTTCTTCACAGCGTAGCTAGTGCCTGGCCCGGAGCGGCAGTGAACAGTAGCTGAGACGGGGAAGGCAGCGGCAGTAGAGGCCAGAGCGGCGGCGGCAGCGATGATGGAGAACTTCATTGTGGATGAGGTGGTAAAAGTATAAAGATGTGTTTTGAAAGGTGATTGTGTTGATGAGTTTATGAGTTGGGTTGATGAGTTGAGTTGATGAGTTGAGTTGATGAGTTGAGTTGATGAGTTGAGTTGATGAGTTGA
>LNAR01000567.1:25318-51688 GCA_001630585.1 Pseudogymnoascus sp. BL549
GTTGATGAGTTGAGTTGATGAGTTGAGTTGATGAGTTGAGTTGATGAGTTGAGTTGATGAGTTGATGAGCTGATGATGGAGAGAATGAACGGAAAGTTGTGATCTATTTGTACCTGATGTTCAGACAGCTTCTAATTTCAAAAAGCCTTGTAATGGAGACATGTTCGGAAAGTTCCTCTTCGTGAGAAGCCTCGTAAAAGGTCAATCTCCAGCTCCTCCCCTCGGAACGCCTCGCAAAGGGGCAGCTTTTGGCTTAGCTCGTTCAAAAAGCCTTGTGGTGGAAACATGGTTGTTTAGCCCAAGGCTTAATTCTAATCCGACGATGTTGATCATTTGAATAAGCGATCGGAGTATTATGTTCCCCAAGCTTCTAGCACTGCCACAGAGCTGGACATAACTTACACGTGCGCCACTTTTGTGCTTAAAATAGAGTTTGATGGGGTGCTATTTACAACGTTACTTTGTCTTTTGGGTTAGACTGGTTTAAATCGCCGTTAGTGTGTCCCCCTAAATAAGCTTGTTGGGTATATTGAGTTCTCCCGTCTGACTGACGGATCGGCGCGATCTTTTATGAAGTAATAACCCAAAGCTATAGCTCTAGACCCACAAGCCTCTCCCTCTTCCCCTTTCGACTCTGCGCCTGAGAAACAAATCATGTACTCGAGTAGCGAGCCGGCCAATTGAGGCGAAGTCTGGGGAACATGCTCTAAACTAAAATTGTCGCCAAGTATGGCTGTGGTACGATATTCCGCCCTCGTCTTGTTCAGGTCGTTTCTTCGCTGCGGAAATATCCGCCACCGCCCACGTGTGGTTGACTTTAACCTTCTCTATCAGTTCAAACCTTCCCATTGAGGCGAAGTCTGGAGATGAAGCTGAAAATTAAAATTGTTGCCGAGGATATCCCAAGGCATTCTCCTTTGTGGCAATGTAACCGTTGATCCGAGAGGGTTAGTCCAAGGTTCAATATGCGAAATTGATGTCTTGGAGAGAAAACGGTAAGGCGTTTTGTTGTCTCATCTGTGTTTGTTCGGCGACTTCTTTCTCATCATCTCTTGGCCATGAGGAGCACAGTTATTCCTTCATGTTTTATAAAAAGGTAAGTGTTATCCCAACGGAATCTTCTTTTATCACTCACAACAACATCTCCGTCTTCATCACTTCGACTTGCACTCGCACTCATATCTCCATCTTCACCATTTCAAGTTTATCATACAACACCACATCTTCTTCACCTCAATCATTATGAAGCTCCTCAGTCTTGTTGCTTGCACGGCGGCATTCTTGTCGACCGGTGCCCTCGCCTTCCCTGTTACAGAAACTGTCAACTGCCGCTCCGGGCCAGGAACAAGCTACGGTGTGAAGAAGTCCTACACTAAGGGCCATGCTGTTACAATCAGCTGCCAGACTGGAGGAACCAGTGTGAACGGCAACTCGATCTGGGACAAGACATCCGACGGCTGCTACGTCGCCGACTACTACGTCAAGACCGGCTCCAACGGATACGTGAAGCCCAAGTGCACCAGCGTGCCCAGCAAGCCCACCCCCGGCAAGCTCCCAGGCCCAGTCACGAATGATTACAAATACAAGGGGAGATGCAGTGGCGTCGACGAGTGGAACTACTACAAGTGCCAATGCACCAGCTTCGTCGCATGGAGAATCAACAAGCGCCTCGGCGTCAAGTTCCACAACCAGTACAAGGGAACGAACTGGGGCAATGCCAACACCTGGGACGATGCTGCACGCAGGACTGGTGTCAAGGTTGACAACAAGCCTGTCCCTGGATGTATTGCGCAGAGCAATGCTGGAGGCTATGGTCACGTCGCCTGGGTCACAAAGGTTTCCGGCTCATCTGTGACCATCGAAGAGTACAACTACAACACGAAGGAGGGATACGGAACCCGCACTGTTCCCAAGAAGAACTTCAACTACATCCACGTCAAGGTCTAGAGTGTTTGGAGAACAGATTGAAGATTGGTGTGCAAGACGATCATTTAGAGTTAGAGAGACGGTTTTCTAGTATCTTGTATTTCAATAGCGCTTTTAAAATAGATTTGATAAACACAACATTTGGCTTTATGTGAATATATCTATTTGGCCCAATTCAGAGTGAAAGCGCGTTTGGTGTCCAGCTAGTTTCTGGTTTATTCATCACAGCCCACCAAAAGCGTGAGACCGAGCTCCACGGCACACCTTACCTTGGCGGCCTGCCGCCTCTCGGCGAGATTACAGGGTAGTAATCAGGTATTTCCAGCCTTCTTTGTGGGTTTCTCAACAGTAGCGGAGACCTCGGCCCCGTCTTACTTCGCATATTATTCTCAGTAGCGAGTATCATTGCGAACCCGGCCCCAGCTTCTCTTGGCCCAAAAATCATCTTTAAGGCGGCAATGCGCTTGGATCTCACGCCATTCCTATTGAAGGTAATAGATCTACCGTCAAGGCATTTTGGAAGCTTGAGGGTGACAGAGAAAGGAGGGGAATCCGCAGTTCTCCGCGAGCCATTGCCGCTCTGGCGCCAAGGCCACCACTAAAACCGCCTCGCTTTTCAGCCCTCCGCTTCCCTGTTCCCGATCCAAGACCATTGCTGCTTTTAGCTACACTGCCCCGGACCCCACACTTCCCCATATTATAACGACCAATGAAGCGGCGAAGCGACGTAGGAGCATTTTAAAAACGCGAAAAGGTTGGTAAACTACAGAAAAACACGGAGTAAATTGTGGTATGTATGACTTGCGGGCTGCCGTAATTCACACATGTGCTTTGTTCAACCAAACTCTGTATAAAATAAAAAAGGTAATTTGTGGAAAATGCGGGGGCGGCTAGCATCTTGTCTGGAGTAATTAGCTGAACCCCAACATTTTTGGTAATATTTGATCACGCAAGGCACAGACAGAGGGGCCGAACCACAGCAGCTCGCGAGTAGTACACATCAGATTTTCTACCCCGCATCCGAAGCCTTGTAGATCCTTCCTAAAAGGTCTCGGTTCGTGCCTGAGCTTCTGTGATTATTTCTTGTTTCGGTAGCTTCCTCACTTGGTCATCATCTCATCTCTGTCTAGCATGTGATTTCCGACTGGTCTACCAAATTTATCTCGATGAGCTATCACGAGCAAGAGTAGGTAAGTAGAAATAGAGAGAAACACCCCCCCCTTCCTTTTACTTTTCGTCGCTTTTCCTTTCGCTAATCACACTTTCCCTTCACCCCTTCCAAAATAATCTTGCGATGTGGTCGCCCGTGGCTCCGCAGGTGCTTCTAGCCCTCGCGCTCTCCCTCCCAGCAACTGCGAATCCCGTAGCATATCCCCGCGCAGCCAATGCAGCAGTCCCCAAGCACTGCAGCCTCCCAGCCGCAGGTGAAGCGTTCCAAACCGCCACACCTGGACAAGTCAATCTAGACCCAGCCGACGTCAAAGAGGCCATTCAGTACGCCTCCACCCACGGCCGCCACTCTGTGCAGATCTTCCGACACAACTGCAAGGTCGCCGAAGGGCCCTTTGACGATCTCACTGATGCCCTGCCAAATAATGTGTGGAGCGTCACCAAGTCCGTCATCTCCATGATCGCGGGTATCGCCTACGACCGCAAGCTGATCGCCCTCAACGACACAATTGACAAGTACCTGCCTGATGAGCCTGGATGGGGAGATGCCGCCCACCGTGCGATCAAGATCGTGGACCTTCTCACGGAAGCGTCGGGATTGGATGAGGCCCTACTCTCGGAAGCTATCACCGTTGGAACGGATTCAAGTGCCCCCCAAGAGGCATTAGCACAGACCCTCAAATACCCACCCGGATCGAAATTCGAGTACAGCCAACGCGTGCCCGATCTAGTGAGCTACGTGCTCACCCGAGCTCTCGGGGAAGACCTCCAGACGTTCGCCCAGAAGAACATCTTCGGCCCCATCGGCATCCCGAAGGACTCGTACCTCTGGCTCCGCGACCGCTCAGGCAACACCTACGGCTACGCCTTCCTCTTCATCCCACCCACTCAGCTCGCCAAGCTGGGTCTGCTCATGCAGAACGGCGGATCGTGGAATGACCAGCGCATTATCTCGGCGGAGTGGGTGGCCAAGGTGGCCGAGCCCAGCGTCACGAACCCTTGCTACGGGTACTTCTTCTGGACCAACAAGGGGAAGACATGCACCAGCGTCAATGTCCCTGCAGCCCAGACCTACGATCGCCAGGTTGTCCCCAGCGCTCCTGACGACCTCTTCTTAATGGCTGGAGCCTTCCAGCAGAACAACTTCATGATTCCCAGCCTGGGCATCACCGTTACATGGACCGGCGTGTTGGGTGACACGAACCCCAACCTCGCTGCTCTCCTCTCCACCGCTCCCGGCGGGGATCTCTACTACAACTTCTTCCGCATCCTGATGCGCGGTGTGACTGATGTGAAGGTCGCGGACCCGGGACCGTTCCAGAATGACCCGTTGGTGCTGGATATTAACCCGATGAACTACCTTAGCCCGGTTGTGCTCCTGCACGATTTGATTGCGAGCCCGCAGTGTAATATCATATGGTGTAATAATCAGATACCTGTAGAGGGTGTGTTGCAGAACCTTGAGGCGGCGGCGCGTCTTGGGGTTGGACTGTTGGGTGCGCTTTTCGGTGGTGGTGCGAATAAGATTTAATATTTAATTAGTAATAAATAAAATATTATTTTCTGAGTTAAGATATGCAAGGGGTGCTACACCATTTGTCCTTTTTACTTTGCCGCGAGGACGGCGGAGAGATGTTGTTGCACCTGAGCCTTGGGTAGTACTGGTTAATAAATTAGTGTAACATAACAAGGGTTGCAATATCAAATGCCAGTATGAATCGCATCCAGTTGCGACGCGTAATAGGTACGTGTAATAGGTCTTACTTTACCATTTGTCTTTATCTTTCTTGTGACTCGTTCCCTAGTTTATGGAAATATAAAGGGTATGTTATTCGCCATTAAACTGGTTGCTATTTTTAGATGTATTAAATATATAACTTATTTGATTTCTAAATAATATATTTTTCTACTAAAATATACACGACACAGGTCCGTAATATTTACGGGAGATAACAATTATTTTGCATTTACAAATTTACACAGCATTGCAGTACCCACGAATGATGATAAAGTCTTCTGTCTTGCTTGCGGAATCATAATATTCGTAAAGTTGGCAATATATTATATACACTGTATACCCAAGTCGAGGTTCCACCTCTCCTCCTCCTCATCAAACATTCTAGCATGCTCCTTCCCGTCACTCCTCTTCCATCCCCTCCTCCTCATCCTCACTAACCTCCTCCCCGGCCTCAATCGCCCTCTCCCTCCTCTTCCTCGCTGCCTCCCTCTTCCTATCCAACAACTTCTTCAACCCCTTCGCCACATTAAACACCCCCCCCGTCCCCGACCCACACGCCGCGCAACTCGGATCCTTCCTATACCTCCCCAACGCACACGCCTCGCAGAAGTAGTGTCCACACCGCGTCAGAACCGGGTGCTTATACCCCTCGCGACAAATAATACACGCAAACGGCACTCCCTCCAGCTCCGCATCATCATCTTCCTCCTCCTCCTCCCCCGTCCCGCGGCCCGCCCTCGCGACCGTCGTCCCACCAATATTCTTCTTCCCCTTCGTCACATTCTCCCACTCCTTATCCAGCTGCCACCCCGCCTTGTAGTCCTCGCGCGCGTGCAGGTACTTGCAGTTATCCCCGAACCCACAGAACCCCGTCGTCTTGTAGTCCTTACACACGTCTGGCGCGAAATCCGTCACGGTGATGGTGCGGATGTTGGATGGGGCTTTGATGGGCCCGATGTTGCGGTTTGGCGCGTCGGGGTTGCGCTGGATGAAGGTCGTTTGTTTTTGCGCCGCGAGGCCTTTATAGGTGCCATCTGGGGCTGAGGGGAGGGCGCGCGTGCTGCCGAGGAGTTGCTTGCTGGAGAGAGAGGGGGCTTGGTCATCGAACCACTCGGTTGTCTTGGTGGCGTCGTTGGCGCTGGTGATGCCGGCGCGGGAGGCGGCGTGGGCGGCGGGTGTGAGTTCGGTGTTTGAGGTCGTGTTTTTGGAGGAGGCGGTGACGGTGCCGGTGTTGCGCTTGTGGCGCTTTATCTTGTGGCCTGCTTCATCTTCGGAGGAGGAGTAGTCGTCGTCGTCGGAGTCGGCTGGGGGAGGAGTGGCGGGGCGCTTGCGGATGTTGGATTTGTTCTTGTTGGTGCGCTTTTTGAAGAGGGCTACTGGGGCGGGTGCTTGCTCGGCAGCTTGAGGAGGTGAGGTTGGAGCTTCCATGGTGTGTTGTTGGGGGTTGTGGTGGAATTGGGGAGATGTTTCGTGGTGTTCTGGGATGGCGATGGAGATAGCCTCGAGGCTGAATAAGAGATCCAGAGCCTTGTGGAAATGTGGTTCGCTTATGTAATGAGTTGGATGAATATCTGCCAATCAAACGGCGCGGGGCGGTAGTTGTTTTTTCCGTTGTTTACTTTTGCGTGTAAACTCGCTCGGCCCTTCGTGTACCCCGAATGTACCTGGATGCTGTCCCGTCCCTATTATACCCCTACTACCCTGCTGCTAAGGTACTTCACTGTTACCCTTCACCCTACCAAACTACCCTCAACTACCCCCAGGTACCCTCAATTACCCTCAAGATGGTCCCGTTAATCTACAGTAAACATCACATCAGACGGAATTTTTATATTTTATTATAGCCATCACAGAATGTTAATTGGATTGTTTTTATAGAAGCCGTATAATCTATCAGATGCGGCAGTATTTGATTGATTGACATTTTGCCTTTATAAAATTCTCTTGGATAGTTCTGGAAGACTTTTGCTTTTGTCATTTCAGGTTTTGTTTGGTCTCAGTGGGACGCGACCAAGGATATTGAGGATCCTCTCCCCTCCACCCCCTGCTACACGTCTGGCATCAGCTGAAGCTAACAAGCTAACGGGGATAATACAGTCCTGGCGAGATTGCGGTATCAATGCAAGTCTTCAAGATCGTCAAAACAGAGACTGCCGGAGCCAATAGATTTCTGTTTACTCTTTTGACATGAGATGGAGAGACTCGGCCTTGTGAGAGTATTCCGTGCCGCTCGATCTTTTTCCCCAGCCGGCCAGCTGCTTTTACTCATACTCTCCACATAAACATAAAACACACAACGTGGAGAATCTGTAGAAAAATAGAATAGAAAACGAGAAAAAATAGAGATTAATGTGTCTTGTGATATAGCTGAGAGCTGGTTCCCCTCGCCCCCATGCATAAATGTTTTATCGCAAGTCTCGCTTCCAAGATGTTGTTTCCACTGCCTGCATGTGTAATGGTGTAATGGTGTAATGACAATCTGTTCGGCTACTACCCCAAGCTGTTGACGCGCTTCTACGAGACCCATAGATTACCCATAGCCCTGAACTGTGACTCTTCGTTCAACTGACTCAAATCGACAATCACAGAATCTGAGACGACCAACCGTGAACAAGTACTGGGGAAATTAATATAAAACCCTTCCCGCGTCATTCACGCGTTCTGTGTGGTTGGCCGATCTATCGCCGGCGACAACAAACGCTACGCCAATATTACACGACCGCAGCGATCTCGACTCGCACAAACAACTCAGCCCTTTCGACAACGACAAACCCCAACGCCCTCGGTCTTCCCGTCGCTGCGAAATAAAACGACCAATTCGGCATTCTACAAACACAACCCATGCACAGCTTCCCGTAAGGCCAGACAGGCAGCAGACAAACGCGAGCGAACCCCTTGTGCCTGATCCAGTTTCTGGGAGGTACAGGAAGCTCCTTTAAAGGTCTGGGACCTCCACCGGCGACATCATGGCAGCAACCGACGCCGAACAACCATACGCCGACATGGCTGCAGGAGACCCCTTCACGTCTAGCACGAGTCACCGCTACTCCAACTTCGACAATCAGCTCTTCTCGCTCGGCCCAACTACATCTCCGGAGCAGGCAAAGCGGGCATTGGAGGCACACCTGGCCGAGACTGAGCGTAGGATAAGGGACGCGTCGAAGCTGGGCACGACGCTCGTTCAGCAGCGAAAGGAACTTGCGGACCGACTGAAGGAGATTGAGAAAGAGAAGGATGAGGGAGAGATTACTCCGGAGCTGAGGCAGAAATTGGTGGAGATCGAGAAGGAGTACAATGAGGTTGGTCGTGAGAGCGCGCGGGCGTTTCTGCCAAAGTCGAGAGTTTCGAGCAGTGAGATGGCTGAATCTCCATATCCTGTTCAGGGCAAGGTACATGACCTTCTATTCAGTTACACTTCACATATTGATCATTCCTACAGCGTTCCGTGAGCCCCTCGAAATTCGAAAGCCAAGCTACCGCCTCGCCATCCAAACTCAGCGTACCCAACCGCAAACAGCGAAACCAGCCCTCAAACCGAGTTCACGATATCGAATTTGCAACCGAGATCTCCACCTCCCTCTTGTCTCAAGTCCGTCACCTACAGGCGCTTCTGGCCGAAAAGGAAGAGTCTCTACGAAGTGTGAATACCGAAAAGGCACGACTAGAGGCAGAGGCCGAGGGATTCAATCAAAGATTACGGGCTCTCGACGAAAGCGAACAGCGTTACAAGGATGAAAACTGGAGTCTTGAGACTCAGTTACACGAACACATCGCAACCGCGAAAGAGGCAGCTGACCGCGAGAAGAAGCTCACCCAGAGCCTGAATACCATACAAGCCCAGAAAACAGCTGCCCAGAAGGACCTCGACGAAATGAAGCTGAGCCACTCCAAACTCACCGAGACCCACGCCGCGGCGGTCAAGCACCACGATACCGAGCTCGGAGGACTCAAGCGGAACATGGCAATGGTCGAGAACGAGCGCGGAGCGCTGCAGCGCAAGATTGAAGACTTGACTGGCCAGAACCATGAGCTTGCCATGGCTGTTGCACGACAGCGCGGCATTGCAGATGAGCAGGAGAGCCAGAGTGCCACTGACGAGGACTTCGAGACCGCAGATGACAATGTAACACCTGAACATTCCCCACCACCGTCGCCGACTAAGATGACACCGCGCCATAGCCATCTTGAGGCGGAAACCCTGAAGAGCTCCCTACATCACGCACACAGAATGATCCAGAGTCTGAAGGGCAACATCCACCGCGAAAAGACGGAGAAGCTGGAACTTAAGCGCATGCTCCAGGATGCCAGGGACGAATTGGAAATTCGCCGCACAGATGCGTCGTCAGGCTCCATCAAGAAGAGTCGCAAGATGGACTCCAAGGAGTTCAAGAAGCCCCTCAAGGGTCAACTCGGCGCCCTTCGCAACAGCAGGAGCGAAATCTCTATGGACGATGCTCAATGGGAAGATCAAGATGGCGAGTCCAGCCCCTCGCGCGCTGCTGCGGCCCGCGTTTCCTCCATGCCTGGCGGCTACGCAGAGTCCAGCGACCAGTTCGAGACCAGCAACGAGACCAGCGATGCCTTCGAAACCGCCAACGAGCGTGGCACTGAGACCGACGACTTCCACACAACCAACGAGGGCAACACCGACAGTGACGAGCTGACGGAAACCGAGAGCGGCGCAAAAACTAGCACCATCCGCGGCCGTCCAGCACCCCTGGACACACCTAACAAGCGAAACTCGTTCCTCAGCACTGCATCGACTTCAGGTGACGAGTACAGCTACGAGGACGCCAGGACACCCGTCCAATCCCAGCCCCAGCGTCTCCGCCTGCGCATGGGTCGTGGATCAAGCCGTCGCGACCGCATCGCCAGCGAAGAACCTTCCCTCGACAGCAGCCCCGCCGCAAGCAACAACGGCACGCCTCAACAGCCAGGCCAGAGTTTGTTCGCCGAACTTGGCGACCTCGGTGGCAGCGATGATGAGTCCGCCATGGGCTCTAGTGTCGGTGGCATGACCCCTGGACGAAACCGCAGCATCACACCTGGTGGCACTCCAAGCGGCGCGTCCGCGCGTCTGTCGTCTGCGCTCGAAATCCCACCTGTCCCAGCGCTGCCGAAGCCTGTCATGGTTGATTCGAGCATGATGACCGACGACTGGGAGCCCGCGCCCGCGACTCCCCAGAGCGCCATTCCAATCGCTGCTACTGGCCTAGCTAGTGGTCTCGCAGGTGCCGGTCTCGTCGAAGCCGCGCACCAGTTGAGCGATAACCGTCCTGTATCCATGATGAGCGATATGAGCACCCAGGCTGGCGACATCAGCGCGCGCCTGGCCGAGTTCCCTACTCCCCCTTCGCGTCCTGCTCCTGTTGTGCCATTGAGCATCTCTACCATCCAAGCTGAGGACGTGGAGCCCGTTGTCCCTGCACCTGCGACACCTGTGAAGATGGGATTCTCGTCTATCGGAGCGATGCACACAGAGCCACTCAGCCCTGTTGTGCACGCGCCTACGCCTGTTAAGCTTGCGTTTGCGCCGATTGAGGGGACTGAGACGGAGCCCGTTGAGAGACCGACAACTGCTGTGAAGATGGAGTTTTCGGGCATTGAGGCTGTGGCTATGGAGCCTGTTAGCCCCGTTCTGCGCCCGGCTACGCCAGTCAAGCTTGCTTTCGTGTCTAGTGATGCTTTGGAAACTGAGCCGGTTAGCCCCGTTGAGAGGACTGTCACGCCGATTAAGATGGCGTTCTCGAGTATTGGGGCTATGGAGACGGAACCTATTAGTCCAGTTGAGAAGGTCGTGGCTCCGGTTGCCCCGATCCCCGTGGCCCCGATTAATATGGGATTCTCGTCCATTGGCCATACTGGTACCGAGCCAGTGTCACCTGTAGAGAGACCAGTGACGCCCGTTGCGTTTACATTCTCGTCCCTGGCAAACACTGAGACTGAGCCAGTTTCACCCGTTATCAGGCCGCCGACACCACCGAAGCCAGTTACTCCTATCGCCCTGGCATTCTCATCCATCAATTCCACGGCAACAGAGCCCATCGAGCCCCCGAGCCCAAAACACGATGTCTTCTTTGCAGGAGGCCTCATGCCGGGTAAGTCAGACAGGGAGCTTCCAACCCAAGACCCGGAGACACCAAAGACCAAGGCCAACTTCAACGGCTTAATGAGCTGGGCGAAGGGTAAAACTCCCGTCGGACCACTCATTGCCGAGGACGAGACCCGCCAGTCGCCCAACCAGTCGCCGATGGCAGAGACACCAGAGTCGCAACGCCCATTCAAGGAGCTGTCTGTCAACACAAATGAGAGGCCTCCAAGCAAGGCTAAGCCTGATATGACGAGCTCCATTGCTCAGACGTCACTTACCTCCGAGGAGATTGATAACATGCTCTCGAAGAAGACCAACCGAGAATACTCGATCGTATCCGGCGTCGCTCCCCCAACGATCCGGGTTCGCAAGTCTCAGGATAGCATGAGCAGCGTCAGGATTACGCGCCCGAAGGCCCTGGATCTCAGCCTTGAAGGCGAGAACCAACCCGTCAACAACAGGCCTGGTAGCGCTGGTAGCCACCGTCGCTCCATCAGCAGCCAACACCCCCCACTTCCTCCCAACCACCAGCAGGTCATTGCTGCTGCTCAGCGTGTCGGATCTTCGTCTAGTAACCAGGGCATGACGGGTATTATGGGCCCTCCACTCCTACCTGCGTCAGCGTATCGGACTTCCAACTCCCAGCAGCTGCGCCCAAGAACTCCATCCAGCTCCCACGGCCCAAGCAGCCCCAAGAACGGCACAACACCTCGCCCAAGATACCCCGGTGGCGCTGAACTTAACCCGTCCATCACTGGCCGCTCGCGCGCCTCGTCAGTCACCTCCTTTGCGTCTGAAGTCGAGAGCCGCTTCAACCTGCGCAACGGCCCCACGGAGATCCCCGGTGTGGCTTCGGGTGCAGACCCGCGTATGATCCAGGCGATCACGCAGACTATGATCGGTGACTACCTGTGGAAGTACACCCGCAAGGCTGGTCGGAGCGACATGTCCTCTACTCGTCACCGCCGTTACTTCTGGGTCCACCCATACACCCGCACTCTGTACTGGAGTGACCGTGATCCTTTGACCGCGGGACGCAGCGAGCTCAAAGCCAAGAGCGTCGCCATCGAAGCCGTCCGCGTCGTCACGGATGATAACCCCATGCCGCCTGGACTGCACCGCAAGAGTCTTGTCATTCTGACGCCCGGTCGCTCCGTCAAATTCACAGCGCAGACGGGACACAACCACGAGATCTGGTTCAACGCCCTCTCCTACCTCCTCCTGCGCACCGATGACGCCCCAGAAGACATCGCTGACGAGGCTCCCGACGCCCTTACAACTGACGACGTTGATGAGTTCAACCCCGGCGCCTTCCGCCCCTCCCGTCGCGGCGGCGCCGCATCCCTGTCCTCCTACAACAGCCGCGCCACGCACAACGAGTCCTCTGCCCTTCCCGAGCGCCCAACCCTCAACGGCGCGCAGTACAACAACGGCACTGCGGCGTCGCGCGGATCGGTGGTCTCGAGACTGAGCAACTACTGGCGCACGAGCAATGGGGAGGTGTACGGTGCGCGGAGGAGCAGGCAGAGCACGGGCCAGAATAGTATATATGAGGCTAGTGAGGCGCATGATAGTGCTGAGGATGTGAGGGCGATGATTGAGAAGCAGGATCGTGAGAGTGACCGGTTGGAGAATGTGAGGGCTTGTTGTGATGGTGAGTTTGAACCCCTTGAAGTGATGTTGTGGAGAAAGTGAAAGTGGTTGCTAATGATTGTTATAGGACTCCATGATGTGGGACACCTCGCTCACACACCGACCAGCTCCGTGCGCAACCGCCTCTCGCAGGGAACACGCAGCTACACTCCCGCTGGCCAGAGACCAGGCGCGACCAGCAGGCAGAGCGTGCAGTAGTGTATCACCATTCATTTAACAACAGCAGCAGAGAAAATTGAAGGATATCCGAGATCGAATACCAAACGAGGTAGAAGAACACACACACACATAACCGTCCAGACGGCCACGACGTCACGCAAAATATAACCACCCAAATTAGTCACGCCTTTTCAGGCTCTTTTTCCTTTTATACTCGAACTGTTTTCTGTGTCTTTTATTAGCTTGATTGTTTTCCCAGAGACGCTCATTTTTTACTTGTGGGAAAAGCGTGCGTGCGTGCTGGAATAACGGAACATGGCGCTAGTTACGTCGGTTGGTGGAAGGATGAGGGGGTTCAGTCACGGATGCTGATGGATCTCGCTTTTTGTACACCTTTTTTATTCGTTTTTGCGTGTTGTGATGCAGCGCGGTAATGGTTGAGGGGGGGTGTGGTGGTGAGTGCGGTGGATGGATGCACGTTGTATGCTTTTTTTTTCTTGGTTTCAGGGGGGTTGCGGATACCAGGGCATGAAATTGTTGCGGGTGAGAGGCTATCTATTTTCCCCTCTTGGTCGCGGTGGAGGAGGGTGTGGGGAAGCAGGGTCCCGATATAATTTGAGGGCTGTGTGATGAGGTCCCTGGGGATAGGGGAAGGGGGTTGGGATGGATTCTTGTATGTACACTTTTTGAGATTGTGTGATGATGAGTAGTTGGCGGTTATGAATTTATGGATTTATGCCAATGTTGTCTTAACTATCGTCCCTGCGACTGTTGGTTTGTGAGAGTTTAGGGGATCAATGATACTTGGAAAGCTTTATGGGATCAATAATACTTGGAAAGCTTTATGCACGAAGCAGATTGGAACCACGGAGCGATGCCATTCCGTTTACTCTAGCATAATTCTATTCTATACTAATGGATATCTAGATCTTTAAATCGACAACAAACAGACAAAACTTTTCAGAACAGCGTCATCTACGTCGTCTACATCATCTACTCCCTCTACTTCTTCTTCGCCGGCGCAACGTTGAACTGGAAGTGAATAATATCACCATCCTGCACAACATACGTCTTCCCCTCCTGCCTATACTTCCCAGCGGCCTTGATCGGCGCCATCGACTTCTCGCCGTTGCACAGATCATGGAAGTCCTGATACGCCACGACCTCGGCCTTGATGAAGCCGCGCTCGAAGTCGCCGTGGATGACACCCGCGGCCTGGGGAGCGAGTGCGCCCTTCTTGATTGGCCAGCAGCGGATCTCCTTCTCGCCGGCGGTGAAGTAGTACTGCAGGCCGAGCTTGGTGAAACCTGCGATGGCTATTAGTATGGGGTGGGTGAAGTGGATGTGGGGGACATACCTTCGTTGGTGATCTTTCCGAGGCGACTCTGGACCTTGATCTCGGACATGAAGGCTTCGAGTGCGGGCTTGTCGTCGCGCAGGGACCAGAGCTTCTCCTCGAACTCGACGGAGAAGGGGATGATGTCTGAGCCTTGGCCGCCGTGGGCCTTGACCCACTCTGCAATCTTGGGGAGGTACTTGCACTTTTGGCGGAGGTAGTCTTTCATAGTGAGATTGATGAGGTAGATGACGGGCTTGGTGGTGATGAGGCGGAGCTTGATGTTGTCAGTATTATCCGTGCTCGGCTTGGGATCTAAGACGAACCTTCTCATTGATCAACTCGATTTCAGGAGTTGTCCACTCTCCATCCCTGACGGGCTTGTCCTGCTCCAGGAGCTACAAGGGGTCAGCAAACCGCATATCTATACGGGGAGGCATAGCACTTACGGCCTTGATCTTCGCAGTCGTCTCGTCGAACAACGGCAGCATCTTGAACTTTCCTCCAGCCTTGCGCACAATGGCCTCCTCAGCAACCTTTGCCTTGACAAGAATATCCAAATCCTTCTTGCAAAGCTCACTCTGGATTGTGTCTGTAGTCATCGTCAGCGTCTGCTCTCCGTAGAAAGGGGTAATTCCTACCTAAATCGCGGACAGGGTCGACGGAGTCATCCACGTGGAGAACCTCATCATTATCAAACGCACTATGCAGCAGTCAGTGGCTACTCTATCACTCAATATCAGCAACGAACGTACCGGACAACGTGGTACATTCCATCCACAGCTTGGATGTGACTCAGGAATGCATTTCCGAGTCCAGCTCCCTCACTGGCTCCCTTAATCAACCCAGCAATATCCGTCACCTGCAAGTATGCAGGATACATGCTCGGGGGCTTCCAGACCTTGCACAAGAAGTCCTATTTCACATTAGCCAGGGGCTCAGTAGCTTAGGTCACCTGACCGAAAAGGGTGAACGAAAAATCCATCACGTGAAAATACCAAAAATAGAACAAAGCGATGAGAAGAACATACATATCTTGGGTCAGGGACGATACAACGAGCTTCATTTGGCTCAATGGTACAGAAAGGGTAGTTTTCTGCCGAGGCGCTCTGCTCCGTCATGAGGTTAAAGAGCGAACTCTTGCCGACGTTCGGCAGGCCGACGCAGCCCATCTTGAGATTCGACTTGACGCGCCCAAAGGCGACGACATTGTTAGTCGTCGCCTCTACTGCTTTCTTTGGTGGCATAATGGGTATAATTATGGCCGAAGTTGTGAGGGTGGTAAGGTGGATGGGATTGAGGGGAAGTTGTGGGATAGAGGGGTAGTTTTTACACGGCCAGGGTCGGGTGCCAAGTGTTTTTGTTTATTTTCGCGAGGTTCAAATAGAGTTTTGCGGGGCGGCAGACGGACTGGCCCATCGATCATCAAGACCACCAATACTTCTCAGGGTTATGGATTTATGGCCACTACTGGTTCCATGTATCCTCAGATCGTAATAGAGACCCTCTGACCTTTGACAGCACGCAGGGCCGAGAACCTGACCCTTGTAAAATGCAGGATATCAAGTTCCAGTTTCCTCCCTGTTCGCATTCGATTAAGATCAGTGTTGCCACTATTTATATTGGGGGATTAACTTATACCCATAATGAGGCGCTGGTAATAGTCTATGTCTCTGTGAATAGCCACTCAGCACTTGTCCCCGGGACATAAAAAGCTCGTTCCGATCTTGTCAAAGTCCACACCAATCACAGTCAGCGCTGCATTGATAACCCCGCCTATTCCTTCGCCGGCCATGAACCCAGCTGCGACAGCACTCCCAAATATCGCATATGACTGTGGGCTTCTCTTGTTCCAGGCCCATGCAAAACTAGCTCCAATGAACATCGCTGTCCCATAGACGGTACTTGGCAACAAGAAAGCTAGACTGATAATCATCATGTTTGGATGATATGCTCTCACCCACTCCCAACGCCCAGTCCAAACACAGTGCCGCAGAAGCACCATAAAAACTCCAAAGACGGCGAATAATATGCTGAACCACTTCGAGGATGATGGGATAACGAAGTCCGAACTTGTCACCGCAATGGCCACGGCTCTCCACGCGGATACTGATGGAGCCGCGAAAGGGCAGGTATCCGGCGATGCGTCTAAAATGCAGGGATAGGCGGTAGCGAACAAAACGAAAATTGAGGGGGCGAGAAAGACCGCAACGAATGTTCCTATGCTCTGGGCAAACCATTGAAGTTTTGGAGAGGTTCGGAGGAGAAAGCCAACTCTGAAATCCCCGGTAAGGTCTATTTCCGACGTATTAGCCTCAATATAATCTTGAAGACTACATATATGTTCTCACCTGCCGCTTGATTTGCTCCGATACTTGCGAGCGCCCCCCCGATGAGGTTTAATCTCTGTGCTTGCTGTAACGTCCAGCCTTGGCCACTCGTCGTGGCTCCAAGTATGATCTGAGAAGCTTTGGATGCGGCGGTTAAGGGTGTGATGTCTGCCTCTAATTAGAAAATGTTACCTAGTGGACGGGCTCCCCTTACCTGTAGCACCAGTGGACTGTATGGCGAGGAAGGAGAAGAAAAATGCGAGAAATAGTGCCAACAGGATCTCTCCTACTGGCATGCCAAACTGGCTTTTCATGACAACACATGCCATAACCAGCACCACCAATAGCCCGGGTAGCCACATCCACGTCGCTACCTGCTCGTCTTGTGAAGCGGGATCGATAGTTTTTTTGCTGTCTTCATCGTCATATTTTTCCATGAAAGCTTCACGCCCCTTTCGACGTGTCACTCGTGCCCAAAATCTTAAAGTACCTCTGTAAAGGACTTTTCCGGACAGAATAAAAATTCTCCATTGGCAGGCAAGCTCTGAAATCAAATTAGTCCACTGTCTATCTGGGATGATGCTCTACCTTACCAGTGAATGAGACAGCTATCATACAGGTGATGCCTGGCCATAAAAGCCAATATCTCGGGCTGGGATTATTCGCAGACGCAAACTCATCAGAGAGACTAGCGTATGACATTAATCCATCCCATGTCTCGTTATTGGCCACCACTGGATGCCCAAATGCAATCCCACCGTTAACTAGTATTGGGCCGATGATACCCCTGGAAAGTCATTAGTGCTCGTCAATAGTTGGAGATTTATCACTCGATGCACTCACCAAGCCAGGAAACTACCGCCAACAAAGGACAAGGCAACGTTCAGCCCAACAAGCATACCGGATCCAATAAAGGCAGGAGTCCACTCAATAAACCAGCCCCAGCTTTCAAGTGTCAGTGCAGCCTTCGAGCCGGTAATTAGATAGAGCCAGGTAAATGGGTGCCAATCCTATAGGGGTTAGTTATAAATTGCCAGCACGTCTGTCGTTGGCCGTACTCACCCATAGAATCCCAACCGCCAATTGAGATAAAACTCGGCATATCATTGCATATCCAAAACCATATGATAGCGCCCTCATTTTTTGCTTTGCCATATCGGCGCCGTCTACCGCTAAATGGATGCTCCGAATAGTAGTAGCTGTGGCATAAGATGACGGGAAGATGAGTTGCAACTCTCGAGCGGCGTGAATGACAAAGAAACTTCTCACTGTGCAGAGATCAGTAATCGCGTATTATTTCGAGACATAGCAGCGCGGTTTTGACGTACATGGAGTTGCGAAAAAGAGGCCGAAATAAGCCCCGATAGCCGTGAGGATTGTTATACGCCAGAAGTCCTGCAATGGCGTTTGCAACAGATCCAGCTGATACATGGCAGGAATTGCTGAGACAAAGACATTACTGAGACCTCCTGCAGCCGTCGCAACAGTTTGAACAATGTTGTTCTATTAGCTGTCAGCATAATGCCAAATGCGTGGCGATTGAAATGCGTACTTCTCGCGGCCCAAATTCTCCACCAAGGAGGGGGATTGCACTGCAGTACTTAGAAAATGATCTCAATACAGCAAACCCAACAATGGACTGTTGTTCACCGGGTCAATATTCACATTATTTTGAAGGCAGTGAGAGGGGTACTGTACTCCGAAAATATTTGCTCCGGACGTCCATCCTGACTTCAAACCGAGGTAAATATTGGAAGCATTTACAAGCCCACCGCAAAGTAAGCCAACAAGAATGGCCCTGAAAGTTAATATATTCCTATCTTCGTCTGGCAAATCATCAAAAGACAGGAATGGATCAGCGGCTTCCGTCTCGACACCATCCTGTACTTCTGGCAACTCGCTATTAAGTAGTCTTTCGCCGTCAATGGAATCATCCTCGGAGTCAAGTGAAGACGTTGAATATCTCTCATCACGAGAGAGCAGTGGCCTTGTTTGTTATTAGTACCTCGGCGCAATGAGCTCGGGAGTTGTTTCTACGTACTCGTTCGTAGCCTTCTCATTCGTAACGCCCTCCTCCTCCTGGGCGTGTGACGAAGCCATGCTTCAATAACCGACTGGCAACAAGGTTCTTCATGCACGAGCTTGTTCCTATTCCAAGAGGCAATTCAACTTTTTCAACAAAGCAAGCCAGGTAGCATTGTTTCAGCGTGCTGACGGGATGACGATGGCGCAGACCACGTGAGCGGCGTCACTTGGCACCGAATGCCTTTTGCCAGACGGCTTCGTCAAAAAAACCCCAGCAAAAATTGTAGGCAGCTCTAAATGGATCGATAAGACTCTACCAGAACGAACTATCAATGTACTCAAGCACGTACGTCGTGGAGAATGGGTAGCTTACGCAGCTGATGACAATGCCAGGTCGGGAAAGGTCGTCTGTGGGGCTGTTTGAGGTTATTTCGGGTAAGCTCGACCGAGGCCACATCTCCCCATATGCAGGGTCATAGTAAGCTGCACTGGATTTAGACCCCCAATATATTGTGCTACCACAGTCGTTCCGTACTATCACCAATTTTTTCTGCTTTCTTGGCCGATTTTCAAATGAGTTTTATATTTATTTTGTTTTAAGCTTGAAAGGCGCAATGCAACTGTTCCGTCATGTGCATATGGTAGAGTAACTATATTCTAATTTCCAAAATACCATGGTCGTTGGCCTCTGTACCGGTAACTGAGAGCGACCTCTCTAAGTTTCGGAAACCACTGTAATTTACACAGCATCAGAGAAACGGCCAATCTAGAAGGAATTTGACTACATACCGGTGTTCCGAGACCACTCGCAGCATCCCAACCTACTGCTGCAGGGAAACCTGTAGTGTTGCACCCAAAATTGCTGCCAACAGTGATATCAGTGAATGCCTCAGCTCCTCTAGAATATAGCAATGGGTTCAGAAACCCCAGCGTTGGCCGTCCTTCCGCTATAAGAGCATCGTTGACCAAAGCTATGAGAGCGGCAAATGCTGGCGCCGACGCACTTGTTCCATCCTGCAGATGCTCAACACCGTTCCACACTACCACATAATGGTATCCAATTGCGGATACATCTGGATATCCTCGTCCCCTAGCATTATAGTAAGGAGCGAGATTTGAATCCAAGTCCTGGAGATAGGCTGTTACCTGCCTGTCCTGATATGATGGCCTTGGAAAGTAATTACTGAAACCTCCACCGGAAACAAATCCTCCTCGAGCGTCAAACCCGACGATTTCGGGCCCCACCAGACGTGTTGCTCCGACTGAGGTTACGTACGGACAAGATGCAGGAAATACGGGAAGGAATTGTGGCTTCTCAGTACCATCATTGCTTTTGCAGTAGCCGTCTCGGCCCACGCCTTGATCGCCACTTGCGAATATGACTGATACTCCTCGTGCTCCCAACTTGGCGAATTCTTGACAAACTCTTCTGGCGTATGCTTCAGGGACGGTTTGCTCGTCATCAGCATACGAGGTCGTGATGACAGGGGGAAGATCTTCCTGTGCCATCACGTACTGAAGCCAATCAAGGTATGGTTCGTTATTGTTGGTGGGTGTATACGCATCACTTTGAAATGGTGGTTTTCCTCCCACATTATACGCAGTGACGGGCGTTGGAAATCCGGATCCAATGACAGTTTGAATATCCAGCGCGCCTTCGAAATCCATCATAACTCTCAATTGCTCTGCATCCAGGGGCGTCTGCTGGTCTCTTCCACCGTTGATGATCTTGGTCTTGAAGGTATGTGCTGCGTTGGCTGCCCCTGCATCCTTTCTGTGCAGCCACAAAAATGTATCCAGATCAGAACGGTTATTCGATTGCCCGTTGTAGTTTACAACTCCTATACCGTTTTTCTCGGGCACCTGAGAAGTGTATCCGAGTGTGCCGTACATTGTCCGAATACAAAATGGCGATATCGCCAAGCGATTGCACGCCTGAGCTATCGTTGGATGTTCTGGAAGATTTATTTGCTTAGGAATTGGTATGTGGCCACGATCGAGCAGATCCTCGTCGACCATTTCTTGGTAGGTTGGAAGTCTCCCATCCACGAACCATTGCGGCTCTGGTGGTTCTGCACGTCGGCCCTGTGCGTCTATTCGCAGGAACGAACTTGTTGGTTGTATTGTATCAATATGATTATGTAGGTGATCTGGTAGAGACCACTCTGGCGCTCGAATCAAAGAGTCCTCGTCATTCTCATAGTGATAAGAATGGAATGTCGTGTTCAATAACATCTCCACTGCCAGGACCGACAGAGACACCGAAAGCCAGTCTCCTGCGGCATTAAACGTGAATTCACTGATATTATGAGAATCCAGCCACTCTGTGACGAGTTGGATTGTTTTCCCCTCTGGCCGAACCAAGTTTTCAATCGCGCTGGTGGAAAGATGTTGGCCATAGTGCTGATGATCTGGATTTGAGACTATCAGAGCATAGGTTAATATAGTTGATAGAATGCTAATAAAAGGGTGCCTCATACCCTGACTAAGTCTTCTTTCCAGCTCCGCAAAGTTCCCCTGCTTCAGGCCCATCCGAACATTCAGGATATGATGCCTCGGAGCCGAGTCACCTCGCCGCCATTTCGCTGGAATAGAATGGCTTTCCTTGACTCGTAAGTTGGAGCTTTCAACTGCATGGCAGCTACACAATGCGAGCACAATGAAAATCGCAATAATCATAGTGAGCTGCCTTGCTCCTGGCGACATTTTTGCTAGAGTTCATGAATGTCGAATGTTTCATAGTTGGTAGGAGCATAACTGACTGCATTGCTGGCTCTTAGCGGATCCTGAGCCATCTAGGCATCTAATTCGTATGGTGTTTTCCATTGAATTCAAATCTGCATATGAAAACCACTGTATCAACCTAGCTCTGGAGGTGGATGGGGCGCGGCACCGTCGTGGAACAGGCCCTGCATTGGCACTAGCGATGCACTGTCACCCCTATCAAATCGTGATCCGAATTTCGATTCTCGTATTCACTACGGATTCCGTGCAGGATATGTTGTATTACGTTGCAGATTTTAGGTAAGATCTTGCACCTATGGAGGAGAGTTTTTCCAGGATGGAAAAGATTGCTGATCTCAGCTGATTTGCGCAGTCGGCGTTTGGACAGACAGAACATCTTCCATTCAAAGAGGCACCAGGGCCGATAGCTCTCATAATTGACAACGACGGGAGAAGTTTCAACCTTGGATACAACACATTGTTGTTCAAGATGAATTTTTCGCCGTCACTTCTCTGGCTGGCGGCAAGCATTTTTACTATTCTCATCACCGTGACATCTGAGCCAATCCAATATTGCAAATATGGCGCGAAGACGAACGAAATCGACTTTTGCATGGGGATGCTGATGCATAATAACATTACATCTTCTTCTCATGATCTTTATCTGTCCATGTCGATTACTAGGCCTAGTAGCACATCTCTCGGCTGGACATCTATCGGCCTCGGTGAGACTATGGAAGGCGCGTTGATGTTCATCATCTACGGTGACCCGATGTCATCAGAGCGGCCTATTGTCAGCATTCGAAAATCAACAGGACACAAACAGCCAACTCTCGTTACAAAAGAGGATATGAATGGCGCGGATCTCCGTGTTATTAGCGCGGACTGGGTCGCTTCCCCGTCTTTGCCAGGCTCAGCGGTAGCCACAGTCTATCTCGTTTGCTACTCATGCCATTTATGGCCAGGGACTGAAATATCGGTCACTTCAAAGTCCCAGCCATGGATATGGGCTTGGAACTCAAAGCAAGAGATTTCAGTATATACATACGATGCACATCTGAAAATGCACGTGCATCACGCTGGAGCTGGTGGCTGGGGAAATTTCTACGTCGATATGCCTCGCTCTGTCAATAATTGGCGCCATGCTCCAAGCTTTCCGCCATTGAGGCCAGGAATTAAGATGTTGGGCGCCAGTGACAGTCAGGGATTATCACTTGGATATATTATGACATCTCTAATCAAGAATCCAGTGCTGCATCTTCATGGGATAATTATGGGAACTGCATTTTTATTGCTGTTTCCAGTTGGGGTTCTGGCCTTGCGATCTGGCGGAAGCTTCAAGTATCACTGGATTGTACAGCTTGTGGCATCCGCGTTCATGGTTATTGGGTTTGCACTGGGACTCATGCTTGAAAAGAAAATCAATACTGTTCATCAAATTGTTGGGATTTTGCTTGTTTCATGCTTAGGTATCCAGGGCGTCCTTGGCTGGCGGCATCATATGGTATTCATACGGATTCGTCGTCGCACCTGGCTCTCACACTCGCATCTGTGGCTTGGGAGAGTAATTATTGTTGGAGGATGGAGTAATCTTTTTACTGGCATGATTCTTCGTGGATATTCTGGTTTTGGTATTTTTGCAATGGGCTTACTCGTCGGATTTGAATCTATTGGGCTTACGGGATGGTTATGGTGGATCAGAATCAAAGCTGCCCGTGTTGAGCGGAGTGGTGCCCCGGTGATATTGAAAGAATCTAATATAGTCGGAACTACAAAGGGCGAGGCGGATTATTTCGCTCTGGGAGGTGATGAGTATGACGATGACGGTAATTCTGTGGACCTGCAAGAGGATGAAGAAAAGCCGATGATACCACAATCTGGGGGATCGTGATGGGGCTGTATTTGATAGTGGTACGCAAGATTGGCAAATTGAGATCTAACTAATAGCCCGGATACATACTTCAGATGTGCTTTTTCATACATCCATTCTTAACGAGAAAGAGTGGCATACGGAGTGAACCTAACTGTAGATTTGTATCTCGTAATAAAACAGTCGATAATTACAATTGGGTCCTTATTGAGATTATTATCTCAAGAGTCGTGGCAGAATCCCTCATATTTAAGTAATTACGAGTCATCGTTGTGACGCGAATCAATAATTCTTTCACAGACCCAAGGCAAAAATATTTTCCTTGGCCCACCCCCCCCATCGCCAGCGTATGAAAGTTCCTCATCCCACATCTCAACCACCTTTGCCTCCTGAAGGCACAGGCGGTAACGTGTGAACTTCTTCGTGGGGACCACCATGCACTGGCTCTCCATTTGGATATGCGGGGCCTGTAATCGCATCAGTTATTTAATGATCCAGTTGCCATGATCATTCAAACCTGGGTGTGAGTGACAAACCTAAAGTTGGGTGAACCAAGTAACCCGGCTTAAACATGTCAATAGATCTATTCTCCGACCATTTTGAAAGAACGTCCCAGTTGATACACTGGTGTGCTGTGGCATTGGCAGACGGCTTTGCACTGTGTGGATTCCAGCCGTAAGTTATGAGGCCAACGTCTCCGTGACAAAGCGCAAACTTTCGTAATGTACTAAGACAGTGTTCTGCAATATAGACGTTAAAATTATTCTAGGTCCACTACGTATATTTTCTGGGCTTGGATAATTAACTTGCCACTATGAACTCGGTTTTTCTCCTTTTGATTGTCGTCGATATTTGGCCAGTAGATATCTTGATATAAATGCTTGTGAAGCCACCTCTATATCATGTCAGCCCAAAACTAGAGATGTGTATAAGTGTTCCTACAATACAGTGAATCTCGTGATAAACATTCAACGTTCCAATATATCCAGAGCCATCTGGAAGCGCAACTGCGTTTTCCTCTCTGCCAAAGTGCTGCACGTCTTCCTTCGAAATTCGAATATTCATGTCTGTCACGAGTTGGTATTATACGCATGATAAAACACCAGTTTACTTACTTCCGAGCAAGCCATGCCATGCCTCTTCTAACTCTGGCCGTGGATACCCTACAAACGGTTCAGATAGTCCATCCCCCGCAGGCCAGGGAGCCACATTCCACTCAATCGCCTCATTTGCCGGAGCTGCACTTTGATTAGAATGGCCAACTGTTTTTTTTTAGGATAGAGACTTACAGTACAATAGCGTCCCTTTGAGCTTGTCCTGTAACGAAACGTTCCAAGCCGCGAGAGGGACCATTGTGGTTAAATAGCAGAGGAAAACTGTAAAATGGATGCATATGGCACGACTGTTTCTTGACAGAAACGGCCTCCTTTGCCTGAGTTGTGCAATATCTCGCTCAAGGAGCCCATCGCTATCAGATGAGCCCTCCAAAGACTTTTTTGGCGAGTAGTCGCCAACCGATGAATGCTGGGAAGCCATCAACTTTGATTTTTCGAGGGTAGACTCGATATTCACTGGCCATGAACCAGAACCTATCTACAACATCTGTAGACCCAGAGACTGACACCTTCCAGCATCCGCTGGCAACATCTGGGGTAATACTTGGGCCATGGGATAGCCCACACAGCAGAGAGCCTTCGCTACCACGCCTCTAATCGACATAATCAAAGTTGCAAAGCAAACCAATGCATATCTGTGCCACAAGGCTTATCGAGTCATGGTCTAATGGTATGGTCACAGGGATTGATCATGTACGGTCACTACCAACCGCAAAGCGGGATTGTTACGTTTATTTGTGAAGCTGTAAATATCCACGCGCTAATGTGCTGTCAGACCTTAATGTGCCTTGTTTTGTGGCGTGCTGGTGGCTAACTGCGGCTGAATTGGTACGGGGGATCATGGGAATACCCAACAGAGTAACACTCCAGGATGTTGCCTCCCACTTACCTTTCTACTACAACCACGTGAGGTTCCCTCCACACAGGCGGAATGTCAACAGCTTCATGCTCCAAAACTCTATTTTGAACAGTATATCGCTATTATTTTGACTCTCTATTACCTTAACTCTCTACTCCATCGTCTCAGTCATAAGAACAAACATTAGCAGATCTCATATAATCATAAGAATAAGTGACATATAAAATGTGAAATATTCTAATGTTTGTTCAAAGTACTCTCTGGAAAGTTATGACGTAAAGGAGAAAATGGGTCGCGGAAAGCCGATTCTTGGACATTTCGACGCTGTTGGGTCATAGTTCATTGGCAATGCTGTCGATGGAATAGGGAATGTTCAGCCAACTGGCTGCCTTTTACCTGGTCTGCAGTGTCATTTTGTCCGAGAATACCGTCACAACATCGTCTCTGATTGCTTTGCTTGTTACAAAGCTTCACAGATATGCCATTTAGTGCGTAGTCATACGTTGACTTGCTCGAGTCATTCAACTGATCTCAGCGATGCATAGTCATTCTTTCTGTGGCACCTTCTCGGACTCTCTAAATTATGGGTTCGTTTTGATTTTACCGTTTGTAAGGAAGCCGTGCATTCTGAGGATTGCTGACAGCTTCTTCCCCCTGAGATGACATTCCGCCACCGTCATTTCAGTTGTCATACTTCTAATATAAGGGTAACCGCAACTGATAATAAGGCTTTCAACAGTGAAGAAACTTTCCACGTTATCCTGTAACCAACCAACATCAATTCGAAGAAGATTCCCCAAACAAAGTCCGTAACACCTTTCACCATGAAGCAGACAGTTCTCATTGCACTCGTTCCGTACTTCATCGCCTTCGTCGCCGCGGCTCCCATCACTGCTAGTATGTATGCCTCACTCGATACCAAGCTAGGAAGACTAACTGCTCAAAGATTCCATCTCACCATTGAAGGTTCGCGGAAGCGCAGACGAAGCTACCAGCTATGTGGTTGACAAGAGAGCCTCTGCAGATGAGGCTACAAGCTACGTTGTCGACAAAAGAGGATCAGCCGATGAAGCCACTAGTTACGTCGTGGACAAGCGTGGTTCAGCCGATGAGGCCACGTCTTATGTAGTTGACAAGAGGGGAAGCGCCGATGAGGCCACGAGCTATGTTGTCGATAAGCGTGGCTCTGCTGATGAAGCCACCAGCTACGTCGTTGATAAGAGAGGCTCAGCAGATGAGGCTACATCTTATGTAGTTGACAAGAGAGGCAGTGCTGATGAGGCTACAAGCTACGTCGTTGATAAACGTGGCTCCGCTGATGAAGCCACAAGCTACGTTGTTGACAAGCGCGGCAGTGCCGATGAGGCTACCAGC